>CM023608.1:467500-577496 GCA_013358685.1 Antennarius maculatus | reverse complement strand
ACCATAGCACCATCCATCATGCACCCAGTCAGCATCACCATCACCATCATCACCATCATCACCATCATCACCATCACCACCATCATCACGATCACCATCATCACCATCACCATCACCATCATCACCATCACCATCATCACCATCATCATCACCACCACCATCACCATCATCACCATCACCATCATCACCATCACCATCATCACCATCATAATCACCATCATCATCACCATCACCATCATCATCATTATCACCATCATCACCATCACCATTGAAGCAGCAGTGAAACATTTAGTGATTTCTTTGTCGAGGGGGGGGCATGTATGGACGTGAATCCATACATGCTAACGAAGAGCAGGGACATCAGGATACATGACTACAGGTGGTCACCAGGGTGAAGCTACGTCTGGTGATCAGCTCCTGAACCCCACAGAACCCCCAGGTTCTAAACACCCCCAGGTTCTAAACACCCCCAGGTTCTAAACACCCCCAGGTTCTAAACACCCACAACACCAGGAGCCAGTTTGTTGTTACTTGTTTGTGGTCAGACAGATGACTTGACCGATGACAGAGGGAGTGAAACATCCTCCTTCACACTAAAGTGCTCTGATTTGTCACAATCGTCTGCTTCACTCAGACCAACAGTTTCATTCACCAGCAGCTTCAACGTGACCCAGCTCCAACAAGATCTCAAGGTGGAGTCCATGATGGATGTCCGATCAGTGTGTGTGTGTGTGTGTGTGTGTGTGTGTGTGTGTTTGACTCGTCGTCCTGCAGCATCTTTATTCCTGTGAAGGATCCTGAAGTCTGATCTTACTTTGACGTTAACACACGCGTCACATGAAGCCAGCAAACATCTCCACAACAAAGACCCCCCAGCTGAAGCACATCCATGCATGGACCCCCCCCCCCCATGTGACCCACTGAATGAAACCAGGACAAACATCACAAGAAGAAGACGTGTATTTGGACACAAATCCTGCTCACAAATGAACCTGGATTCAGCTCGTAACCATGGAAACAAAAACAATACAGACCATAAACGCTTGTAAATGACATCATTTCAGTTCTCTGTTCCTGCGTGTGGAATCTTTGATGAAAATGACTTTATATTTTGGATCTGCACTGGAGATGAGACCAATGGCTGTAAGAACTTTTTTAGTTACTAATTTAAATATTTGATTTTCTACATGAAAACTCTGAAAAATGTTACAAACAGAAATATAGATTCATGTCCCCTAGTAACGCTCACAGAATTGAATTTCTAAATATAGATTCATGTCCCCTAGTAACGCTCACAGAATTGAATTTCTAAATATAGATTCATGTCCCCTAGTAACGCTCACAGAATTGAATTTCTGGATGTCAGTGTGTCGGTCGTCCAGTGAAGGGTTACCAGCAGATCGGCTGAATCACAGCAGCTGTTTCTGCTGGAACCACTTCCTGCTGCTTTCAAATGAAGCCAGACAAGATCCCTCCCCAGAAAACATGAGAAGGTCTGTCCCCCCGCCAGGCCTGATGTGTCCTACAGCCCCGCCGCCTGAACCCATGCCCCGCCCCCTGGCATCACCTGGTTTGTCAAACTTCAAACACACAGGTGTCTGTCCTCAGTCTAATAACAGAGGGCGTCACCTCAGGGATCAAAGTAAATTTAAGTTATTGTGATTTGATTTAAATTGTATTTTTTTCCCATGAATTTGTTCCTGTAAATTTCATTAATTTTCTTAATGAGAAGAAATACTGGAAATATTAATAATGTGATAAATATTAATTTGAAAATGTTCTTCTTTGTGGCTTCTGGAAGCTAATGTTTTTACTTCAACATTTGTATTATTTTTTAACTGAACTCAGAACCAATGAGGTGGGAACATGAGCAGGAGAATCAGCAAAAAGAAAGTGTTCCATAATAATAATATAATAATAATAATATTAATTATAATTATAATTATAATAACAATGATAATAATAATAATGATAATAATAATGGTAATAATAATGGTAATGATATTAATAATGGTAATAATAATAATAATGATAATGATAATAATGATAATAATAATAATGATGATAATATTAATAGTAATAATAATAATATTAATAATAATAATAATAATAATAATACAAATGATAACGATAAAAATGGTAATAATAATAATAATTATAATAATAATGATGATGATAATAATGGTAATAATAATATCGTGAGATTAATGATAATAATAATAATAGAAATAATAAAAATAATGATAATAATAATAATAATAAGAAGAAGAAGAAGAAGAAGAAGAAGAAGAATGGTGATAATAATATTATTATTATTATTATTATTATTATTAAGAGGAAGAAGAATAAAATTAATGCTAAAAAATTATTTTAAAAATTATATTACTATTAATCAATGACAAATTATATATATATATACACATATATATGTATATAGATAAATATGAATATATATATATACATATATAGTGTCTGGATGCTTGCTTCAGTGCAGACATGAAGGACAATTCAGATTAATGGGCTCTATGGAGGGTTCATCTTTTTCTTAAATCAGGTTTGTATTTCTGCAAAAATGATTAAATGCGGGATTAAATGCGGGATTAAAGGTGGGATTAACTCCGTCTCGAGACACTCACCCTGAGCTCCTTGAAGAAGATGCAGCTGCGGGCCCACTCCACGATGGAGTACAGCGTGTGGTTGGCCATGCGGCACATGACGCTGAAGGTGCTGGGCTTGTCCCCGCGCCCCCTCCCGCCCTGCTCCTCCTGGAGGTGGGCCACGATCTTGTTCTGCACCAGCAGCTCGTCCGGGTCGCAGCGCAGCAGCTCCAGCACCAGGGGGGGCAGGCTGGGGGGCTGCGGGGAGGCCGAGGGGTACACGTCGGCGTAGGGGTACCCCCCCAGGGACTCGGGGGAGCTGGTGTAGTCGGGACACTCCGCCTTGATGGCCCTCCCCGGGAAGGCCGCGTACGGGTACTGGCCCCCCAGGGGCCCGTGGGTCTGCATGGCCATGCCGAGGGCCAGGGGGCCGTACAGGTTGGCCTCGTAGTCTGTGGGGGTGATGGCGCCGGGGGTGGGGGGCAGCAGGCTCTTGGAGATGGTGGGCAGGCTGTGCAGGGGGGCACTGAAGCTGTAGTCGCTCTGCATGGGGGAGGCGGGCGGGGGGGCCGCCGTCTCCAGCTTGAAGCCGCTGGAGCGGATCAGAGCCTTCTTCTGCTGCTTCAGGGCCCGGTCCCGCTTGTACATGGGCCCGAACTTGTTCCTGCCCCCCCGCATGCGGTCCGCGCGCACCGCTGCCCCAGGAGACAGGAAGGGACACCTTTAGAATGAGTTACACCCCCCCATGAAGACCCCGCCATTACAGGATCAATGGTGGCTTCTTCTAGGATCACATTCCAGTCCCCCCCCCCACAAAAAAAATAAAAAACTCCTCCAGAGTCCACAGCAGACATGTTTGCTTCCCTTTTTAGGGCTGAGCACAATCCCCCCCCCCCTCCCCCCCAGCCTAAATAGAGCTTTGATTTAAAACGGGGGAGTCTCGGGGGGGTTTTATCAGCGAGTCAAGAATGTGTCCTCTCCGCTGGGGGAGCAGGTGCTTTCCTGCACCACTCGTCTGGGAATTAAACCCCCATGTGAAGAGGAAATGGCGGGGGGGGGCTCCAAGACCACAAATCAGGAACGAGACGTTTATTGTTTCGATCATGTGACCAAACTGTGTTTTATTTTATTATTAATACTCTCATAAAAAATAAAAAAAGGGATGAATTTAGTTGGACTTAACCCTTTAGCGGCGTCGTGTTCAGAGAAAGAAAAATTGTTTTTTATTTTACTGAACATGAAGAAGAATCAGAACAAGTTAACGTGTCTTATTTCATTTTTATTTGATTTAAAAATTAAATACAGTATTTTCTGCACCTTCAGTGAATGTTTTATTTACGTTTTATATCAAGTTTAATTTACATATTAAACTTGATATTCAAGGCGCACAGGATTCTAAGATATTGAGAAAGTTAAAGGCTTTCAGGTGCGCCTTATAGTCCGAAAAATACCGGAACTCATTTCAAACCACTTTTCCAGATAAAAACTTCTAATAATAATAAATTGTTTGGGGTTTTTTTCATGAAACACATTTTATTAGAATAAATCCGGGAGCGCTGATCTTTAAATCTACACATTAACAAATATTGATGATAGATGTGAGTCTACGTCCTCCAGGTGACCTTCTGTGGGTCACGTGACGTGGGCCTACCTTCCAGGCGCATGCCCACGCTGAGACACTTCTGGAAGCGGCAGAAGGGACACCTCTTCCTCTGCGTCTTGTCGATCTTACACTCCTGGTTCTCCGCACACGTGTACCGCTTGTTGTTCTGCACCGTCCGCTTGAAGAAGCCCTGAAACACGGCGGAGGGTCACGGAGGGCCGCGTCACGGCAGAGCGCCACGGAGGGCCGCGTCACGGCGGGACGCGGCGGGACGCGGCGGGACGCGGCCCTCCGTGACGCGGCCCTCCGTGACGCGCAGAGACGCGCAGGGTCTAACACAAGGGCGCAGGGAATTCATATTTAAATGTCACATATTATCTCATTTTAATCAGCAGAAATAATGAAATAAATCAATAAAAAAAAGAAATATTTTTATAATATCAAAAACAAAAACAAAATCCGTTTATAACGTTTAACGAACGTTTAAATTCAAATCGTTAAATATTTTCCCGACTTGATTTATTCTCTTCTTGACTCCCCCGCCCCGCACACGGCTCGTTTCCTGTGTGCGGGGGTTCTAACGCATCATCTTGACAGTGTCGTTGCGCGTTCACGCACGCCCCGCACGCCCCCGGGTTACCTTGCAGCTCTCGCAGGTGAGCAGCCCGTAGTGGTACCCGGACACCTTGTCCCCGCACACCGGACACAGCTCCTCCAGGTCGTCATCGTACGTGTACTCCATGACCTTCAGCGACACACCTGGTGCACGCGCACACACACACACACACACACACACACACACACACACACACACATACAACCCGTACACACACACACACACACACGCACACACACACATCCACCAAACACAACGTGGAAACACTGAGTCTCCAAAATACAATTATTCCACGCAAACATTCGGACTGTAATTTAATTCCCGTCATAAATATTTAATTTAATTTAAACATAAATATAAATCTGGCGCATTTTTATCACATTAATTGTTTTCGGTAATGCGGATCTATTTTTTGTACATTTAATTTAAATTCCTCTTATAAAAAGAAAATAAAAGAAATCTGTTAAAAAGATTTGTAAAATACTTTTCCGTAGTTTTTAAGTTTAAAATCCTTTTTTTCCCACCGGATTGAAATGATTGGAACATTTTAATGAACTCTGTGTTTAATATTAAATACTAATAAAATGTTTTTTTTATTATAGGGGTAATTAAATTCCTTTATAAAATAAAACATTAAATGCCACCTGCCTGTCTTTAATATATTAGTACACTGGAGTAAATTTCACGTGGATCCACTCAGTAAGAAAACATTTATTTCCTGTGGAGCTGGAAGCGGCTCCACGCAGATTTTCACGCACATTTTATTTATGATGAAGGTCAAACTATTTTCCACGTGAACACCTGGTGCCCGTGGGACCCGTGTCAGTGTCGTCACGCTGGTGTGTGTGGGTCGGCGATGCGAACGAAAACACACCGAACACATTCGGCCGGTGTGACGAACGAATGACCGGAAGAGAGGAAGAGCGGCGCGCGAGTTATTCTTATAATTATTATTGTAATAATTGTAATAATAACTACTATTATTGTTGTTATTGTTGTCATATTACATGGAGCTGCTATTTTAAATTTAAAGGCTAATTTCTGCAGAAAGGCCTTATTGAAATTTACTGTTTAACAGGCGTTGGTTAGAATTAATTGTTTATTTCAATTATAATTTTTTTTAAAAATAGTTTATAGTTTAATTTAATTTATAGTTTAATTTAATTTATAGTTTAATTTAATTTATAGTTTAATTTAATTTCTAGTATAATTTAAGAATAATATAATTTAATTATAGTATAATTTAAAGTATAATTTTAGTGCAATTAATGGTATAATTTAGCATAATTTAATTTGTAGAATAATTTATAGAACAATTTAAAAGTCTATTTGTAATGAATTGTTTTCTATATTTTTCCACACAGGGGCCACAGATCCACGCGGAGGTGAGCCCACGGTTCTTCTACATTAACGGTTCACATGTTGCTCTAACTTCCTCCCCAGACAGTTTTAGTGTGAGAGAACACGTGTGGAGGGTTTGTGCGTGTCCCGGGGGGGTGGGGGGTTTACTGAACACCTGACCCAACTGAGTTCCACCTGGCCCAATCTCAGCCCGAGCAGCGCGTTCGGACGCGGATCCGTGACTTACCGTGAGCCTTGTCTCCCAGCATCTGAACGACGGAGCGCAGCAGGCGGTGGTGGAGGGGGGGTTCACGCTGGGTGGAGGTGCTGCTGCAGCTTCTCTCGGGCTGCAGGGGGAACGCAGGCAGGAGGGGGCCAATAGAAATCCAACGGTCACCACCGGAGCTGCGGGCAGAGAGCTGACGTCCGTGATAATGATCATTGAAGATCACAAAGTGAAACTGTCAGCCCAGAGCAGCTCTTTACTGAGAGCCCTTATCTCCACGGGCAGCGTACCGTGACGCCATTGGTGGAGGTGGGGTCACGTGACCGACGATCGCTGCCTCCTCCGTGAAAAATGCCTGGAGTGGGGAGCAGATGATGGAGGGAACGCGCAACAGGCGTGAGCGTGGAAAAATATTTATAACATTTCAACTTTACATCAGATAGATAGATAGATTATAGATTATAGATAGATAGATAGATTATAGATGATAGATAGATAGATAGATTATAGATGATAGATAGATAGATAGATTATAGATAGATAGATAGATAGATAGATAGATAGATAGATAGATAGATAGATAGATAGATAGATTATAGATAGATAGATAGATTATAGATAGATAGATAGATAGATAGATAGATAGATAGATAGATAGATAGATAGATAGATAGATAGATAGATAGATTATAGATAGATAGATAGATAGATTATAGATAGATAGATAGATAGATAGATAGATAGATAGATAGATAGATAGATAGATAGATAGATAGATAGATAGATAGATTATAGATAGATAGATTATAGATAGATAGATAGATAGATAGATAGATAGATAGATAGATAGATTATAGATAGATAGATTATAGATAGATAGATAGATAGATAGATAGATTATAGATAGATAGATAGATAGATAGATAGATAGATAGATAGATAGATAGATAGATAGATAGATAGATAGATAGATTATAGATAGATAGATAGATAGATAGATTATAGATAGATAGATAGATAGATAGATAGATAGATAGATAGATAGATAGATAGATAGATAGATAGATTATAGATAGATAGATAGATAGATAGATAGATAGATAGATAGATAGATAGATAGATAGATAGATAGATAGATAGATTATAGATAGATAGATAGATAGATAGATAGATAGATAGATAGATAGATAGATAGATAGATAGATTATAGATAGATAGATTATAGATAGATAGATGGATAGATAGATAGATAGATAGATAGATAGATAGATAGATAGATAGATAGATAGATAGATAGATAGATAGATAGATAGATAGATAGATCTTTTGCAGTTTATTTCTATATTGGGATGAATCCATGGCTTAGTATTAATTTGCTGGCTCAGCAGTCTGTCCGACCCCCGTCTATTGTTAGCGGAGGCAGGAAGCTGGGGGGGGGGGCTGCTGAGGATTGTGTGGAGAGAAGCCGAGGCTCCTGAACTGTGGATCACAGACAGGAAGTTCACCTCCATGTCCAGCAGCGTCTCTGGTGACCGCTGTCACATGACTGAGTGTCTTCATGATGTTGGGACGATCAGTATTAATCAGTATTGATCAATATCAATCAGTATTGATCAGTATTGATCAGTATCAGTCACCACCCTGACTGTCCTTGAAGGGGTGGAGTTCATCACATGTTCCTGTTGGTTACAATAGGACAACACAGAAAAATGTTGACGCCTGTGTTTCATTAGAAATATGTATACATTAAAATAATTACCTTCACATGTCCAAAGTTTCATAAGATTAGAACCCTAATCCCATCTTCCAATTTGTTCTGTGTCTTTGTTTTTAATCCAGAAGCCAGCCCACAGATCAAGGAGGATGTAATCATTTTCTAGTTATTGTTAGGGAAACACTAATGATGTGACCTCTGACCTCTAGAACTATTTACTGACTGACTGAATAAAATCTTCCGTACAGGACTCATACATTTGAGCTTCAGTTCCTTTTTTGTTCCAGTCACTAAATAGAGGAGGTTTGTTTCAGGATCAGTTGGGTGATTTTCGTGCCACATACTTGTTCTCAAATGAAAGGCTTATAGAATAATTAGTCCCCTAACAAACCTCCATCTCAGTGATGACACCCCTGACCTGTGCTGAGAATCATTTACCTGAAAACACCAAACATAAAGCTGTCAGGGCATCAAAGTCAGGCTTTCAGTACGAGGATAGGTGGAATTCTGCCGTCATTGTGTGATGAGTGCAGGAGTTGTGAATGTGGCACCTATGGAGATAAGGATGGATGGGCCTCACTGATGGGACTCGTCTCGTGTTTCTACAAACACTAAGGTTATAATATCAGAAAGAATGTAGATAGAAAGACATTCTGCAGATATCTGTGCCCAGACATTGGTCTATATACACAACCAGAAGGGTGGCGGGGAGCGCATACCTCCACCAAGGCTGCATTGTCGACTGCAAACAGAATTACTCACATGTCAAGTTTTATTCTCTTTATCTGTCAACCAGACAGTTTCACAGTAAAAACGTGTGTGATCTGAATGTAGAAGAAGATCTCAGATCACCAGGTGTCAGTTCATCTCCTTCACGTGGGAATCCGGACCTGTTTCATGAAGCAACAGAACATGAGACCCAGTGAGACCCAGTGAGACCCAGTGAGACCCAACGAGCCCCAATGAGATCCAATGAGACCCAATGAGACCCAGTGAGACCCAACAAGACCCAATGAGACCCAACAAGACCCAGTGAGATCCAACGAGACCCAATGCAACCCAATGAGACCCAACGAGACCTAAGAGACATAATGAGACCCAATGAGACCCAACGAGCCCCAATGAGATCCAATGAGACCCAATGAGACCCAGTGAGACCCAACAAGACCCAATGACAGCCAATGAGACCCAATGAGAGCCAATGAGACTCAATGAGATCCAGTGAGAGCCAACAAGACCCAATGAGACCCAATGAGACCCAGTGAGACCCAACAAGACCCAATGAGACCCAACGAGATCCAGTGAGATCCAACAAGACCCACTGCAACCCAACGAGACCCAACGAGACCCAAGAGACATAATGAGACCCAACGAGCCCCAATGAGACCCAACGAGACCCAATGAGACCCAACAAGCACCAATGAGACCTAATGACCCAGAACGAGACACAACGAGACACAAGACCCAATGAGACCCCATGAGAACAAATGAGACCCAATGAGACGCAATGAGACACAAGACCCAATGAGAACCAATGAGACCTAATGAGACTTAATGAGACCCAAAAAAAACCCCAACAAGACCCAATGATACCCAGTGAGACCCATTGAGACCCAACGAGATCCATTTAGACACAATGTGACACAATAAGACCCACTGAGATTCAATGGACTAATGACACAAACCTGCGGACCTGAAAAGTACAAACAGGATGTACACAGGTACACATCATCATTACTGATGTTAAAATATAGTGTAAACAAGCTGTTTGGATTATTATTTAAATGAAATGAAATTGAAATCTGTCATTTGACATTGAGCTAAATAAACACTCCTCCCTGGGCCGTGGTAGAAACTGAATATTTGATTTGATAATTAGGAGACAAACTCTTGACCTGTCCTCAGCTAATAATTTTTTTTAATCAGGTTTGGGGATCAAACCTGAATGGTTGGTCGAGCCTAGGAAACAGTCACACTGAGTTCACGTCCCAGGCTTGAGACATGAATGAAATATTACATTAGACGAGTCAGAGCACCCATGTCCTGAACCCGTGTTCTGAACGCGAGTCAGAGACAGTCGACCAGAAGAGCAGAGACCTGGGTCCATCCATCCATCCATCCATCCATCCATCCATCCATCCATCCATCCATCCATCCATCCATCCATCCATCCATCCATCCATCCATCCATCCATCCATCCATCCATCCATCCATCCATCAGCATATTCCAGCTCATTTCTTCAGAATCAGTTCCATCACTGATGATATGAATTGACGGGAGACAACTGCTCCTTTGAAATAATACACAAGATTTTGAAGGTTTACTTATTGTGTTCCTCATATTTCCCCCTAAATGTTCTGGACCACAGAAAATCCCTACAAAAAGAAGTGATTTAAAGATGATGCTGTGAAATAAAGTGAATCTAAATCTGGATCTAAAATCTGTGTCACTGTTTTCTGTCAAATAATGAAAACCACACTTCTGGTTTTCTTCCCGATGACAATAAGAGAGGAACTCTCTGGCAATAGCTGGATTATGATGATGATGACGATGATGATGATGATGATGATGATGATAATCTTCCTCTAGCTTCGTATGTAAGTACAGATTAGTAATCCTCCCCAGTATCATGGATTTGATTTTTGTCAGGATGACTCAAAACTGGATTCACCAAACCTGAGAAGGCATTTCAATGTTTATATTTTTTATTAGAGGTTTGGGCAGAAGCAAGAATCTTCTGACAGCTGAATGTAAAGATGAGTAACGTGAGCGACCCCACGCCCAACAAGACGACAGCACATCTCTGTTTGCTCAGCAGGGAGATGGGTTCTATCTATCAATCTGTTTCACCCCTGACCTCCCCGTCCCAGCAAGGTCCTCGGCTAACCTAGAACTACTCATCCTGCTGTTGGAACGCACAGGGTGTGAGCGCCCCACGCTGGGTGGAGCAGGAGGCCCCTGCTCCGCTGCCCCTCTGTCACTGGGGCCAGAAATATGGCCTATCTGCTGTTTGTCTGTGGCTGATCTTGTTTTGCGAGTGTGCTGTGGCTACAGGTCAGCCCCGTCCCAGCATCAGACAAGCTCTGTCTCTGTCTCCCAGATATATTTGTACAATAAATAAAGGGGACGGGCTGAGGCCTGCCTTGTGTTTTGACTTCATCATTTATAGTTTGTTCATTTTGTACCCCCACACCAACAACCATTTTCTGCTGGAGTGGCAGGATCTGTGTGGATAAGAGGAGATAGCAGTCCAATCTCTCTGGGTGAAAGCTGCATCAGGATCAGGTCCAGTGTGAGTTCAGTGGGAAGATAATTGGTCAGATTTCAGATTAGGAGCTTGTTGATCTCGTGTTGATCAGCTGCCTTCTTCTCTTGAAGTAGACAAGAAGGAGTTAACGCAGAAATAATGTTCTGAGAAGCTGCTATTCCACAAAAAAGCTTTAGAGCACAGATCAGAACAAAGACTTTATTTAACACTTACTGTCACAAGATACAACATCTAAATAAACCAGCGCTTCTGAAACGCTGACATTTTGCCCAGGTATGTGTGTGTGAAAGGGTTAGGCTAGGGCTAGGGTTAGGGTTAGGCTAGGGCTAGGGTTAGGCTAGGGCTAGGGTTAGGCTAGGGTTAGGGTTAGGCTAGGGCTAGGGTTAGGGTTAGGCTAGGGCTAGGGTTAGGCTAGGGTTAGGGTTAGGCTAGGGCTAGGGTTAGGGTTAGGCTAGGGCTAGGGTTAGGGTTAGGCTAGGGTTAGGGTTAGGGTTAGGCTAGGGTTAGGGTTAGGCTAGGGCTAGGGTTAGGGTTAGGCTAGGGCTAGGGTTAGGGTTAGGCTAGGGTTAGGGTTAGGGTTAGGCTAGGGTTAGGGTTAGGCTAGGGTTAGGGTTAGGGTTGGGCTAGGGTTAGGGTTAGGGTTAGGCTAGGGTTAGGGTTAGGGTTAGGCTAGGGTTAGGGTTAGGCTAGGGTTAGGGTTACGGTTAGGCTAGGGTTAGGGTTAGGGTTAGGCTACAGTTAGGGTTAGGCTAGGGTTAGGGTTATGGTTAGGCTAGGGGTAGGGTTAGGCTAGGGTCAGGGTTAGGGTTAAGCTAGGGTTAGGTTTAGGGTAGGGTTAGGCTAGGGTTAGGGTTAAGGTTAGGGTTAGGCTAGGGCTAGGGTTAGGCTAGGGTTAGGGTATAGCTTCAATTAATTATGTTTCTGCAGAATCGATGAAGTTCCTGAGAAAAAAGAGAAGGAAGTCATCGTAGTTTGAAACAAAAAACATTTCAACCCTAACTCAAACCTAACTTAATCCTAACCTAACTTTATCCTAACCAAACTTAACCCTAACCTAACCCTAAAACTAACCCGAACCCTAACTCTAACCCCCTAATCCTACCTAACTGTAACTCTGACCCTAACCCTAACCAAACCTAACTTTAACCTAATTTAACCCCAACTTAACCCTTAACCCTTTGATGTAACTACCAGTAGACGTTTCTGCTACCCAATCCAAGGACTGTCTGAGGCTCCAAATGGGTAAATCGTTTTGCTCAGACTCTAATGTACAAACATGTTCCACGAAACAGTTGGCTCGTTCAAAAAAGGCCAGTGACGGGACAGCCAATCAGAACATGTCTCTTACCCAGAGCAGTCAGCAAAATCTGAGCAGGATTTGAAGGACTTGAAAGGACCAAACAGGGTGACTGATCTCATCAATACTATTACAGGTTGTTAACCGTTTCCAGGGGTAACTTGAAAAATGACGTAAGTCGAATTAACTGTAGATAACCATTCCCATTCTGAGCCGAACTTTATTTATGAATGCATTTTAATGATATTTGGTTAACATTAATCTATTTTAAGCTGACAACCAATTAAAAAAGTCTCTGTCTTCTCTTCAGCTGCTTCTTCCTCATTGTGGGTCACGGGGGTTACTACAGGCAAATAACATGTGTTTTTATTCTGATTTATTGCATAGTAACATGATATTATGTGCTTTTAGCTGTTTACTAGAGATTTTATGATTTCAATATTTGTGGCAGACAGACGTAAAGTGGAATAAAATGACGTAACCTTGACTTTTATTTTTCCGTGCATTTTTTGTTTTGGAAACTGACGTATAATCGAGAACGACATAACGGTGTAGGCCAAGGTAAACCTGTATCTACAGCATGCACATTCAGAATTATTAAATGGAAACTGACAATGTCAGATCTGATGCCACACAGGTTTATAATCTAAAACTAGCAGCACATTAGCATGGCTTGTTGTCAGGGTTAGACGACACCCTGTTGTTATTGTGTCACCGTTGTTTCCTTTCTTACCCTTCCAGAATGATGAACTAATGGTTTTGCGGTGACATGAACCAGACGTTTGAGCTGCCTCTGGCGGACCATGGACCTGAGGAGCTTCATGAAGTCGACCAGGTTGCTGCCTGCATCATGAGCTGCTGCCCAGGAGTTCATGATGGCGTTCTCTCTGACCATCAGAGTCCATTCTAGGTCACGCAACGCCGGATGCTGCAATGAACAAGACGGAGAAGGAGATCATGGCCAGGCTCCAGGTTCAGGTCTGAAGAGACGCTCATTTCAATGATAAACCTGTCGACATTAATAATTAAACAATAACCATGACTGCATTTCTCCTACAGGACAAATCTACAATTGTCATTCTAAATGATGGGAAAACAGGAAAACACAGAGACGCTGTTATCCTGTCATGTTGTCGTGGTGTCATGTTTTCATGTTGTCATGTGATCACGTCAGTGTCATTCCATCATGTCATCATATTGCCATGTTCTCATGTTCTCATGTTCTCATGGTATCATATTGTCATGTTGTCATGTTGTCCTGTTGTCAGGTTATTGTCATGTTTTCATGTTGTCGTGTTTCATGTTGTCATGGTGTCATGTTCTAATGTTCTCATGTTCTCATGTTCTCATGTTCTAATGTTCTCATGTTCTAATGTTTTCATGTTCTAATGTTCTCATGTTCTCATGGGATTTCAATGCACAAGTCGGCAATGATGGAGACACTTGGAGGGGCGTGATTGGGAGGAATGGCCTCTCTGATCTAAACCCGAGCAGTGTTATCTTGTTGGATTTCTGTGCTAGTCACTGATTGTTCATAACTAACACCATGTTCGAACACAAGGATGCTCACAAGTGTACCTGGTACTAGAGCACCCTGGGTCGGTGGTCAATGATTGATCTTGTGATCGTATCATCTGACCTTCGACCGTGTGTTTTGGACACTCGGGTGAAGAGAGGGGCAGAGCTGTCAGCTGATCACCACCTGGTGGTGAGTTGGGTCCGTTGGTGGAGGAAACCTTTGGATAGACCTGGTAAGCCCAAACGAGTAGTGCGGGTGAACTGGGAACGTCTGGAGGAGGACTCAGTCCGCGAGGCCTTCAATTCACACCTCCGAAGGAGCTTCTCGTGCATCCCTGTGGAGGCTGGGGGCATTGAAAATGTATGGTCGATGTTCAAAGCTTCCATTGCTGAAGCTGCAGCTGAGAGTTGTGGTTTCAAGGTCTTGGGTGCCTCAAGGGGCGGTAACCCTCGAACACCGTGGTGGACCCCGGTGGTCAGGGAAGCCGTCCAACTGAAGAAAGAGGCCTTCAGGGGCATGTTGTCCCTGGGGACTCCTGAAGCAGTTGCAGGGTAACGACAGGTCAAAAGGACTGCAGCCTTGGCTCTGATGGAGGCAAAACAGAGGGTATGGGAGGAGTTCGGAGAGGCCATGGAGAAGGACTATCGGACGGCACCAAAGTTGTTCTGGAGGACTGTCCGACACCTCAAGAGGGGGAAGGGGGGGACCATCAAAGCTGTTTACAGCAAAGATGGGACACTGTTGACTTGGACTGAGGAGGTTGTCGGTCAGTGGAAGGAACACTTTGAGGAACTCCTGAATCCAACTACCCCAACTGACCCGTCCTCTGTTGCAGAGGCAAAACTGGAGGATGATGGGGGATCAGAGTCAATCTCTCGGGGCGAAGTCACCGAGGTAGTGAAACAACTTCACGGTGGCAAAGCCCCGGGTGTTGATGATATTCGCCCGGAAATGCTGAAGGCTCTGGGTGTTGAGGGGCTGTCATGGATGACACACCTCTTTAACATTGCGTGGAAGTCTGAGACAGTGTCGAAAGAGTGGCAGACTGGGGTGGTGGTTCCTCTTTTTAAAAAGGGGGACCAGAGGGTGTGTGCCAACTACAGGGGCATCACATTCCTCAGCCTCCCTGGGAAAGTTTACTCCAAGGTTCTGGAAAGGAGGGTCCGGCCGATTGTCGAGCCTCAGATTGAGGAGGAATAATATGGGTTCCGTCCTGGTTGTGGGAACAACGGACCAGCTCTTTACTCTCACAGGGATTGGGAGGAATGGCCTCCCTGATGTAAACCCGAGCGGTGTTATGTTGTTGGACTTCTGTGCTAGTCACGGATTGCTCATAACTAACACCATGTTCAAACACAAGGATGCACAAGGGGGCTTGGGAGTATGCCCATCCAGTCTACATGTGTTTTGTAGACTTGGAGAAGGCGTACGATCGGGTCCCCAGGGATATACTGTGGGAAGTACTGCAGGAGTATGGGGTGAGGGGGCCTCTCCTCAGGGCCATCCAATCCCTGTACGCCCAAAGTGAGAGCTGCGTTCGGGTTCTTGGCAGTAAGTCGGACTTGTTCCGAGTAGCTGTTGGCCTTCGCCAGGGCTGCGCTTTATCACCGATTCTGTTTGTGATTTTCATGGACAGGATATCGAGGCGTAGTCGTGGTGAGGAGGGGTTACAGTTTGGTGGCCTGAGGATTGCGTTGCTGCTTTTTGCAGATGATGTGGTCTTGTTTGCGTCATCAGTCTGTGACCTGCAGCACTCACTGGTCCGGTTAGCAGCCGAGTGTGAAGCGGCGGGGATGAGGATTAGCACCTCCAAATCTGAGGCCATGGTCCTCAGCAGGAAACCGGTGGGCTGCCTTCTCCGAGTGGGGAATGAGGTCCTTCCACAAGTGAAGGAGTTTAAGTATCTTGGGGTCCTGTTCACAAGTGAGGGAACAATGGAGCGTGAGATTGGACGAATTGGGGCGGCAGGAGCGGTATTGCAGTCGCTTTACCGCACTGTTGTCACAAAGAGGGAGCTAAGCCGAGAGGCGAAGCTCTCCATCTACCGTTCAATCTTCGTTCCTACCCTCACCTATGGTCCTGAGCGATGGGTCATAACCGAAAGAACGAGATCGCGGACACAAGCGGCTGAAATGGTCTTTCTCAGGGGGATAGCTGGTGTCTCCCTTAGAGATAGGGTGAGAAACACTGCTGTTCACGAGGGGCTCAGAGTAGAGCCGCTGCTCCTTCACATGGAAAGGAGTCAGTTGAGGTGGTTTGGGCATCTGGTGCAGATGCCTCCGGGTGCCTCCCCAGGGAGGTGTTTCTGGCACGTCCAGCTGGGAGGAGACCCAGGACCAGGTGGAGGGATTATATCTCAACACTGGCCTGGGAACGCCTTGGGACCCCCAGTCAGAGCTGGTGGATGTGGGGGGGAAAGGGAAGTTTGGGGCTCCCTGTTGAAGCTGCTGCCCCCGCGACCCGACTACGGATAAGAGGTGGAAGATGGATGGAACATCACCATAGATCAACACAACAATTACTCCCCATGGTTGGGGGGCACCGCCACTACTGCCACTGAATGCATCCTGACCACAGTGAACACACCCACTGTGAACGTGTGCAGCATTTATTCTGCTGAAAAAAAAGTAAATTATCTTTTCATATTCAAACGTTCATGTTTAAGATAAAAACAAAACTAAAATGAAATTTTTAAAAAATGAGTCGATCAAACATCCTCCAAACGTTCACAGTAACACTGCTGTTTGCAGTAAAAACTGAAAATATAAATAATTACATTCACACCTGCATCTGGTTAACTTTGGATGTGTCATAAAACACAGAAATAAATAAATACTTAAAGCAGGAAGTAGTACAGTTCATGTTTCTAGCAAACCCAGACGTCCATCGGCAGCAAAGCTGAGTTCATGTAATATAATAATTAATTATTTGTAAAAGTTAAATGTACAGAAAACCAAAGGATGAGTCACATGTGAACGGAGGGGCAGGATTTATTCCATTATTTGTTTTTCCTTTTTTTTAAAAATTAATTTTCTTACTATTTTCTTTAGTTTGACAGGAAATTGTCACATCTTATTGTATTGATATCTCAGATTGTCTCTATTGTCAAAAACACGAGACAGGAAGTGACCTAGAACGAGCTCGTAGCGATTAGCAGCCTGTTCAGAAGATGAACGTTTGATGGAGCTCCTCGGGTTCTAAGCCACAACACCTCACGTTTACGAGCACCGGAACACCGGTGAGCACCAGTTCACCGGTGGGAACTGGTGCTCCCACCGAGCACCAGTTCACCTGACGGTGGTTGACCTTGGAGTGGGCGGAGCCTGCTGCAATATGTGGTGTGGGCGACGCCCCAGAAGGTGTGACTGTTAAATATACATCAGACGACCTCCAACACGGATCCACGCTTCCGCTGGACGGGTCCGCTTTTGTTTGTTTGTTCAACACGGCCTTGTGTGTGTGTGTGTGTGTGTGTGTGTGTGTGTGTGTGTGTGTGTGTGTGTGTGTGTGTGTGTGTGTGTTTGATTTACCATTCTCACCAATGAAAACACACTAATATCAGATTTCGTGGTGAGGCCTGCCTTCCTTTGATGGTGCACACACACACACACACACACAGACAGACAGACACACACACACACACACACACACACACACACACACACACACACACACACACACACACACACACACACACACACACACACACACACACAGACAGACAGACACATACACACACACACACACAGACAGACACACACACACACACACACACACACACACACACACACACACACTGACCATAGGTGAACACGTGAGAGCATCAGGCCTTAATGTGTCACATTAAGAGAAAATAATGGTGATATTCGTGCTGCTTTCAGTGTCCCCACGTCCGTCCTTGACCCGAACGGGGGGGCCACCATAACAAACCACTTAGAGAAGGGAAATTAAATAGAATGACTACAATAGTGTGGAGAAAGCAGACATGGCAGGGGTTTTCCTCCGTGTCATCCGACAAGGACGGAGCTAAAATAAAGGTGAGCGTCTCTGATCCTCCAGAGGAACCAGGAACACGGATCCAGGTTTCTGATCAGAGTTCTGTCACACCCACTGACTTATGGGAGAACAAATCCCAGCTGTTCACTTGTCTGATGGACTCACGCCCCCTGCTGGTGGGTCTGAACAGCCCAGTCAGGCAGATTCAGGTCCCCACTAGGATCTCAAAATAAAAGTCATAAAATATGATGAGCGGTGGAGAGAGCGTCCATCTTGGAAAGGGCGTGTCTTCATCAACGAGGTGGGAGGAGCATATCACAGGAAGTGCAGGTGTTTTATTTACCTGGAAGGAAACATTAGTGAAACTGATGCAGAAGTTCAGCAACCAATCAGGGGAGACTTTCTGGGTTGGCGTGCCTCAAGATTCAGATTTCACGTGTCATGTTAACATGACTCAGCAGATGTCAGACTCAGTGAACAGTTTGCTCTGATGTCACTTCCTGTGGTCTTTTGGTCTTTCCTGTTGGCGTCATCAGCAGGGTTTCTCCACATCGCTGTGAACTTCTGAGTGGGAAACAAACCCACAATGCATTTCTGTTCCTGGAGACGTTCACCAACACGGAGACTGAAGACAATTTAGGTCATTACTGACGGGGTCGTCCTCCTGTAGGAACTAAATGATGTAGGAACCAATGTTGTCCTCCTGTAGGAACTAAATGATGGAGGAACCAATGTTGTCCTCCTGTAGGAACTAAATGATGTAGGAACCAATGTTGTCCTCCTGTAGGAACTAAATGATTGAGGAACCAATGTTGTCCTCCTGTAGGAACTAAATGATGTAGGAACCAATGTTGTCCTCCTGTAGGAACTAAATGATGGAGGAACCAATGTTGTCCTCCTGTAGGAACTAAATGATGGAGGAACCAATGTTGTCCTCCTGTAGGAACTAAATGATGTAGGATCCATTGTTGTCCTCCTGTAGGAACTAAATGATGGAGGAACCAATGTTGTCCTCCTGTAGGAACTAAATGATGTAGGAACCAATGTTGTCCTCCTGTAGGAACTAAATGATGTAGGAACCAATGTTGTCCTCCTGTAGGAACTAAATGATGGAGGAACCAATGTTGTCCTCCTGTAGGAACTAAATGATGTAGGAACCAATGTTGTCCTCCTGTAGGAACTAAATGATGTAGGAACCAATGTTGTCCTCCTGTAGGAACTAAATGATGTAGGAACCAATGTTGTCCTCCTGTAGGAACTAAATGATGTAGGAACCAATGTTGTCCTCCTGTAGGAACTAAATGATGTAGGAACCAATGTTGTCCTCCTGTAGGAACTAAATGATGTAGGAACCAATGTTGTCCTCCTGTAGGAACTAAATGATGTAGGAACCAATGTTGTCCTCCTGTAGGAACTAAATGATGTAGGAACCAATGTTGTCCTCCTGTAGGAACTAAATGATGTAGGAACCAATGTTGTCCTCCTGTAGGAACTAAATGATGGAGGAACCAATGTTGACCTCCTGTAGGAACTAAATGATGTAGGAACCAATGTTGTCCTCCTGTAGGAACTAAATGATGTAGGAACCAATGTTGTCCTCCTGTAGGAACTAAATGATGTAGGAACCAATGTTGTCCTCCTGTAGGAACTAAATGATGGAGGAACCAATGTTGTCCTCCTGTAGGAACTAAATGATGTAGGAACCAATGTTGTCCTCCTGTAGGAACTAAATGATGGAGGAACCAATGTTGTCCTCCTGTAGGAACTAAATGATGTAGGAACCAATGTTGTCCTCCTGTAGGAACTAAATGATGTAGGAACCAATGTTGTCCTCCAGTAGGAACTAAATGATGGAGGAACCAATGTTGTCCTCCTGTAGGAACTAAATGATGGAGGAACCAATGTTGTCCTCCTGTAGGAACTAAATGATGTAGGAACCAATGTTGTCCTCCTGTAGGAACTAAATGATGGAGGAACCAATGTTTTGGGGTCAGGTTTCTGCTGGAAGCATCAACTGACGCTAACGCTGTTAACTATTGGTGGATTAACTGAGAAACTTCATGAAATCAAACAGTCATCAAACATAAAGGGGCGTGTCTGACTTGATGAACAGGAAGTGACATCAGCGCGTCATTCAGGTCAGTGTGGTGGAACAGGAGAAAATTAATCCATCAGAGGAAATGGTGTTAAGGTTAAATTATGGTATTACAGGATTTTATTATTATGGGATGTTTTAATGTCTTGTTGTTGTTTCTGGTCAGTCTGACGGAAAAGAACTTTAGTATTTAGAGTAATGACATTACTTTAGTATTTACAGTAGTAATGACATTACTGTAGTATTTATAGTAGTAATGACATTACTTTAGTATTTATAGAAGTAATGACATTACTTTAGTGTTTACAGTAGTAATGACATTACTGTAGTATTTACAGTAGTAATGACATTACTTTAGTGTTTACAGTAGTAATGACATTACTTTAGTATTTACAGTAGTAATGACATTACTGTAGTATTTATAGTAGTAATGACATTACTGTAGTATTTATAGTAGTAATGACATTACTTTAGTGTTTACAGTAGTAATGACATTACTTTAGTATTTACAGTAGTAATGACATTACTTTAGTATTTACAGTAGTAATGACTTTACTGTAGTATTTATAGTTGTAATGACATTACTTTAGTGTTTACAGTAGTAATGACATTACTTTAGTATTTACAGTAGTAATGACATTACTGTAGTATTTATAGTAGTAATGACATTACTTTAGTATTTATAGAAGTAATGACATTACTGTAGTATTTATAGTAGTAATGACATTACTGTAGTATTTACAGTAGTAATGACATTACTTTAGTATTTATAGTAGTAATGACATTACTGTAGTATTTATAGTAGTAATGACATTACTTTAGTATTTAGAGTAATGACATTACTTTAGTATTTACAGTAGTAAAAACATTACTTTAGTATTATAGTAGTAATGACATTACTTTAGTATTTACAGTAGTAATGACATTACTGTAGTATTTATAGTAGTAATGACATTACTTTAGTATTTAGAGGAATGACATTACTTTAGTATTTACAGTAGTAATGACATTACTGTAGTATTTATAGTAGTAATGACATTACTTTAGTATTTAGAGTAATGACATTACTTTAGTATTTACAGTAGTAAAAACATTACTTTAGTATTATAGTAGTAATGACATTACTTTAGTATTTACAGTAGTAATGACATTACTTTAGTATTATAGTAGTAATGACATTACTTTAGTATTTACAGTAGTCATGACATTACTTTAGTATTTACAGTAGTAATGACATTACTTTAGTATTTAGATACTAATGACATTACTTTAGTATTTACAGTAGTAATGACATTACTTTAGTATTTAGATACTAATGACATTACGTTAGTATTTACAGTAGTAATGACATTACTTTAGTGTTTACAGTAATAATGACATTACTTTAGTATTTACAGTAGTAATGACATTACTGTAGTATTTACAGTAGTAATGACATTACTTTAGTGTTTACAGTAGTAATGACATTACTGTAGTATTTAGAGTAGTAATGACATTACTGTAGTATTTACAGTAATAATGACATTACTTTAGTATTTACAGTAGTAATGACATTACTTTAGTATTATAGTAGTAATGACATTACTTTAGTATTTACAGTAGTAATGACATTACTTTAGTGTTTACAGTAGTAATGACATTACTTTAGTATTTACAGTAGTAATGACATTACTTTAGTATTTAGATACTAATGACATTACTTTAGTATTTACAGTAGTAATGACATTACTTTAGTATTTACAGTAGTAATGACATTACTTTAGTGTTTACAGTAATAATGACATTACTTTAGTATTTACAGTAGTAATGACATTACTTTAGTGTTTACAGTAGTAATGACATTACTTTAGTATTTACAGTAGTAAAAACATTACTTTAGTATTTACAGTAGTAATGACATTACTTTAGTATTTACAGTAGTAAAAACATTACTTTAGTATTTACAGTAGTAATGACATTACTTTAGTGTTTACAGTAGTAATGACATTACTTTAGTATTTACAGTAGTAATGACATTACTTTAGTATTTAGATACTAATGACATTACTTTAGTATTTACAGTAGTAATGACATTACTTTAGTATTTATAGTAGTAATGACATTACTTTAGTGTTTACAGTAATAATGACATTACTTTGGTATTTACAGTAGTAATGACATTACTGTAGTATTTACAGTAGTAATGACATTACTTTAGTGTTTACAGTAATAATGACATTACTTTAGTATTTACAGTAGTAATGACATTACTGTAGTATTTACAGTAGTAATGACATTACTTTAGTGTTTACAGTAGTAATGACATTACTTTAGTATTTACAGTAGTAAAAACATTACTTTAGTATTTACAGTAGTAATGACATTACTTTAGTATTTACAGTAGTAAAAACATTACTTTAGTATTTACAGTAGTAATGACATTACTGTAGTATTTACAGTAGTAATGACATTACTTTAGTATTTAGATACTAATGACATTACTTTAGTGTTTACAGTAGTAATGACATTACTTTAGTATTTACAGTAGTAATGACATTACTTTAGTATTTAGATACTAATGACATTACTTTAGTATTTACAGTAGTAATGACATTACTGTAGTATTTATAGTAGTAATGACATTACTTTAGTGTTTACAGTAATAATGACATTACTTTGGTATTTACAGTAGTAATGACATTACTGTAGTATTTACAGTAGTAATGACATTACTTTAGTGTTTACAGTAGTAATGACATTACTGTAGTATTTATAGTAGTAATGACATTACTTTAGTATTTACAGTAGTAATGACATTACTTTAGTATTTATAGTAGTAATGACATTACTTTAGTATTTACAGTAGTAATGACATTACTTTAGTATTTACAGTAGTAAAAACATTACTTTAGTATTTATAGTAGTAATGACATTACTTTAGTATTTACAGTAGTAATGACATTACTTTAGTGTTTACAGTAATAATGACATTACTTTAGTATTTACAGTAGTAAAAACATTACTTTAGTATTTATAGTAGTAATGACATTACTTTAGTATTTACAGTAGTAATGACATTACTTTAGTATTTATAGTAGTAATGACATTACTTTAGTATTTACAGTCGTAATGACATTACTTTAGTGTTTACAGTAGTAATGACATTACTTTAGTATTTAGAGTAGTAATGACATTACTTTAGTATTTACAGTAGTAATGACATTACTTTAGTATTTATAGTAGTAATGACATTACTTTAGTATTTACAGTAGTAATGACATTACTTTAGTATTTACAGTAGTAAAAACATTACTTTAGTATTTACAGTCGTAATGACATTACTTTAGTATTTACAGTAGTAATGACATTACTTTAGTATTTATAGTAGTAATGACATTACTTTAGTATTTACAGTCGTAATGACATTACTTTAGTATTTACAGTAGTAATGACATTACTTTAGTCTTTATAGTAGTAATGACATTACTTTAGTATTTACAGTCGTAATGACATTACTTTAGTGTTTACAGTAGTAATGACATTACTGTAGTATTTACAGTAGTAATGACATTACTTTAGTATTTATAGTAGTAATGACATTACTTTAGTATTTACAGTCGTAATGACATTACTTTAGTATTTACAGTAGTAATGACATTACTTTAGTCTTTATAGTAGTAATGACATTACTTTAGTATTTACAGTCGTAATGACATTACTTTAGTATTTACAGTAGTAATGACATTACTTTAGTGTTTACAGTAGTAAAGACATTTAAAAGGATCTCAGATGGTAATTATTGATTGAAATTTAATGAATAACGACTTACAAACAATTCAGCTTACAAACAGCCTCTTGGAACCAATACTGTTTGTATGTTGAGGACTACCTGTTTAAATATGTACAGTTAAGAGAATGGAACTAAAAACCAGCTTAATGAGGCTTCTTGAGGTACCACCCCGTTGCTAATGAATTTTAATCACTTTAGCCAAAGGGAGAGTAAACTCGAGCTAATTCCTCGCCTGTCTGATGCTAACGGCCTTGAACGTGTGTCATTCTGTAGACAAACAGAAGATAGGGATAGATGAGTACTTTCAATTCAGCACATTAATTCAGTGTTTAAAATTATTCCAATGAAAATACAAATGGCCAAAAAACATGTTTACAAAGGCATTTTTCAAGTGGAAGCGATCGCATTGTAGTTTTAATGTCAAGAATTTCTCTTGGTCTGACCTAAAAAAAACATTTGAAAAGCTTTTTCATTATCTGAAAAATATCTTCATAGCAGAGCAACAGGGACAACTGGACAGTTTTAGACTTTGTGGCTGAAGATAAATCTGTGTATGCTTGTAAGGGGGGGGGGTGATTAATCACCACCTCTTCTTGCCCTTGACAAGGTTCCTGAATTTGAACAGCCCCTATTCTTGACAGTGTTCCACAAAATGTCTTTTGTGTTCAGTTAACAATAGGAAAAGGCTGTTGGCTGAGGCCAAGCTCAACGGCAGCCTTGCCTGTCCTGAAGTATATTTCCTGTGGTGTAATCCATCACTCTGGACTCCACCAGTGGGTTTCTATAAATTTCCAGTCCTCGGTTGTGGAACGCTCCTCTAAGACGTGTCCACAGAGGACGGACCAGGAAGGATCGCAGCTCCAGAACACCTCCAGAATACCTTTTACAGACACTAGTGTTTGCTGATTGGTTGAACTCAGGGATTGATGCAGCCAACAATCACCAAATATCAAACCCAAACCCCCCCAAAGAGCTCAACAGATTGAGCAGCGTACGTCTCATGGTCCGTTCCTGTGCTGAGCCAAGAGTAGTGGATATTACTGTGGATATGGAACCATGGCAACCACACAAAATTTATTTCAAATTCAAGACACCAACATATGCAAATACGTAACATGATTAAGATGTGAGTAAAGTATGGTGAAGCTAACACAAAGTCCATGTTGACAGAAAGACGACACAACGATGAGCGAATCCTCTCTGACAGACTCACAGTCTTATAGTCTTAGAGTCATCGTCTTTATACAACCAGTTTTTAATTAAAGATGGTGTCCTGTCATGTTTCTCCCCACTCAAAACACTTCCTTATACTTTTAGCTCAACGGCTACTTTTGAACCAGAGTGTAAACAACATTTTCTTATTTTTTTTTTGGCTGTTAAGTTTGAATCCCTCAGACTTGAATTATCTCGTTCAGTCTTCAGAGGGTCGTTTTATATTTGTTTCGGTGAAGTTTTTGCCTTCTTCATGAGAGTAGAGTAAC
This sequence comes from Antennarius maculatus, assembly GCA_013358685.1. Taxonomy (NCBI): domain Eukaryota; kingdom Metazoa; phylum Chordata; class Actinopteri; order Lophiiformes; family Antennariidae; genus Antennarius; species Antennarius maculatus. The sequence continues at coordinate 551,972 of CM023608.1, read as the reverse complement.
GCTGCAGAGCTGTTTAGCTGGAAATCTCTGTCTCCAACTCTTCTGGTCCTAGCGGATGCTAATGCTAGTGGCTGAAAGGCTCAAAGCTGTTTCTTTACAAGCTTACATCTAAATCACTGAGCAGCACAAACGGCCAACTAGAGCCAACAAAAGCTGTTTTTTTTTAACACAGACATCTTTCAGCACCTCTCTATATTCACTTTCAAAGTCTGATTGAATTTGTAAGTTTGCAGACATCCTGCAGCGCTAATGCTGCCAAAGACCATGCCAAATAGACTATTCAAACCCCCTTCAAATAATCCTTGACCTTTACTCCGCCTGAGAGTTTGGAGAAAGATCTTAAAAGTTTTTGCATCTCACAACAGCTGAAAATAAAAAGAAATAAAAAACTGACACCTTTTGGTGTCTTTAAAGCTCTTTGATTCACCAGATAATTGCCAACCTTATCACTATTTATGTTGAACATGAATTTATTACATTATTTTTATCATCTGGACACCAGATGTTGAGGTGTAGATTCAAGCCAGAATCACATCCTTTCTCAAGGCCGCAGAAGGCCAGTTGGTAATTAGCTGTCATAAAAGAGGCCGTTAGAATCAGACTGGAGATTCTATTCTCAATGCTGTACTTACTAAACACTTGCTACGTCTTTGTGCGTTTCAATTGAAATTTATTCATCAATCTGTGCAAATGAAACCAGTCAGAGGGCACGCGTTGGTCCGGCTGCCCCAGTATCATGTAGGCACATAATTAGTGCGCCAAGAAAATGATTTCTGGTGCCTGTGAAAGGCTTGGAGGTGTTTATGTGTATGTTCAAGGCTAGAGTGTACTAATCAGGATTTATGAAAGAGAAATGAACAGTTTAGGTTCTGTGTTTACCATCTGTGTGTCACCTTTACAGCCCCTTAAAACCCATCAACCAGAAGAATGGTCCTCAGCTCACGGCAGAGACTCACCAGAGGAGAAGAAGCTGTTTTCAGTGCTGCTGTTGACCCCCCCCCCCATCACGAGAGAGCTCACACTGCTCAGCTATAGCACAATAATTGTGCTCCAGTTGAACATTTTGTCCTCAGTGTTGTTTCCCTGGAGGTGTGACGATCCATCACCTCCTCAGGGGCCTCATTGTGATGACGAGATGTTTGGTCAGAGCATCTCCAGACCTGTAGGTGTTGGTTAGGGTCCTGGTCTGAAGTGGTTTGCACCAGTGGTCAGAACTGGTCTGAGAAAGGGAAACCAGTGGACCAGTGAAAGGACCGCTGGTTCCCCAGGCTTAGTGATGGGGACAAACAAGCATAGATAGTTGTGTCCAGGAGGTCAGATCAAGAGGTTAAAAGACCAATCATCTTGTTTGATCATTTATTCTGAGCAGGACAGATGTCTTTCTCATGTCTTCTCATGTGGACCATCCCAGCCTGATCTACCACCCCTGTGTGGGGCAAGAAGGGCGACAGGGCCATGGTAGACAAACATGAGTCTATCTATGTCTGTGTAGGTTCTCAGTTCTCCAGGTCATGGTTATCTAAAGCTGTTTGAGTCAATCCACTGGACTTTAAGACAGTTCTGGAAGACGTTTCTCCTCTCATCCGAGAGGCGTCTTCAGTTCTGAGGGTGTCTGGTCTTCAGCCACCTTCAGAACTGAAGAAGCCTCTTGGATGAGAAGAGAAACGTCTTCCAGAACTGTCTTACAGTCCAGTGGATTGACTCAAACAGCTTTGGGTGAGTCTATCTAGTGAAATAAAAGGTGTTACAGTAAAAGTGGGGTTTTGGTCAGTGTCTTTGTCTGTCCTGCTCTCTGTCTGTCCCAGACTGTGTCCCATCTCTTGAGCTGACTATCATGATGTGTTTGATGGAAGCAAACGCTTCTGATTGGCTGTTGTTCAGTCAGATCGGTCCAGGAGAGAGCGAGGACTTCAGGAGCGCAGAGGAAATGGCAGCAGAGGCATCAGAGAGATGTGAGGGAACAAGGTTATCCCCGTCTGGAAGTGTGTCAGTTGGCAAGTGTGAGGAATCGGGGTGGGGGGGTGGGGGGCATGTTCTCCCCTTATCGGCCTCAAGGTCGCAGTGGGTCAGGGTCAAGGCGAGCGAGATGAGAAGGAGCGAGGGGGGAGGCGGGGCGGAGGAGGACCACACCTGGTGAAGACACGCTTCAGGGGGGCGGTGGAGCACGCGCCCGTCCCCCCACCCCCACCCCACCCCCACCGTGGCCAGGACGAGCCGACGGCGCCGGGCGGAGGCAGAGCCGCACGGCGAGTTCCAGCCTTGACTCGTCCTGACTGACGCAAATACAGTAGGCCAAAAGCAAACGGGGGCTGGGGGGTCCACGGAGCACACGCCACATCCTGCCTCGTCGGCACGGCAACACGCCAGGAACAGCTTCATCATTTGGTTTCTTTAACGACGTGTCTGTAACGCTACAGGTTTCAGCATCACAATGATGGTTTTTATCTTTTTCCCTCCAGCGCTGAGGACCGCTGCTCACTTCTCCCCCCCCCAGGAAGAAAAACATAAAGAGAGACGTAATAGTCATCAAATGTGCTGCAAAGCTTTAAAGTAGACCCATCCTGATTCCTGAGCCCCTCGCTGCGTCCGTTAAATCCTCTTTTCTGGATAAATGAATGCAGCTTTATGTCATTCAACGCAAAAATAAGAAGACAAAAAACTGTGATGTCATCGACACGAAGATGGTTAGACCGTCTAAAATTAAAAATAAAACACTTCTATTAAGTTGATCTCACCTAAAATGAATAGAACAGAATTTTAAATTATATTATCTTTCAGATTTAGATGCAAGAATGAAAGAAAATTGACTCCTGAACCCTCAGTGCCACTGGTGCAGCTGTTAGCATCGGTTAGCATCAGCTAACCGAAGCTAAAGGCTTCAGGATACACGAGTACAAAATATTCTCCAAACAAGCTGACGAGCTGAGTCAGCATTGATGTCACTGGGTTTCATTAATGAGACACGTTTCCTCAACAGGAACAAGGTCGTTCTCTGAATAACAGTCGACTGTGGTGACATCGCACGAAAAATAGTGTTAGCAGCGTCACTGGAGGCACCACAGCGTCGTGTTTGAGCTCCGCACAGACGAAGCAAAGCAGCAGATGTGTGTCAAATAAAGAGGTTTAAGTTCAACACACACACACACACACACACACACACACACACACGTCCTGGTCAGTCTTTTAGTGTTTATAGCAGTAATGACATTTAAATGAACTCAAATAGATACTATAGATTGAAATTTAATAAATAATGACCTACAAATTCAACTTATGAACAACCTCTTTGATCCGGTTGTGTCCATAAGTTGAGGACTGTATTGTGAACTCTGGTCATGTGATCCTGGATCACTCCTGTGGTGTTCCTACGTGATCGTCCCGTCGGTGGCTCTGAACATCCACATGTTATCAGAGAGAGAGGATGTTGGAGATAAACCCTCACGGCGGGGGGGTGGGGGGGTCACCCCTGAAGGACGGTGTGGGATGCTGGACGCCAAGGTGAGACCAGAAACAAATAAACACCTTCACACTGATAACAGTGTGTGTGTGTGTGTGTGTCCTGACGGGAGATCTCCCCCTGATAGTGACGCTCCTGCTCTCTTATATAATCAGGTATAAGACCCCCCCACCCCACCCCCACCCCAGGCCCGTCAGCAGTGTTGTTGTGCCCAGGGGGACCCACAGCCTTGACCGGCTCTGATTTGATTAGAAGCTCGCTGGGGGTGTGTGTGTGTGGGGGGGGGCAGCCTGTCAAACGCCACTCTGTCAGCCTTGAGGAGATAAAGTGATGCCTGCTGGACCTCCAGCACGCTGCTCTCTGGACCAATCAGCAGCAAGCATCACTCAGTGACAAGATAACCTGTGTGTGTGTGTGTGTGTGTGTGTGTGTGACATGTAATTTAACATGGTATCAGCTGGATGATGGGACGTAACGTTCATGCAGGACAGAAACAGTAAGAAGGAATAAAAACGAATCCAACAAACTTTTTGTGTTTAAATATTGATTCTCGGTACAAACACAGCTGAACGTTAGAATACGGAGGTAAATAGATGTTCAGTGTCAGTCCAGCTGATCCCAGCCTCGTCCAATCAGAGGAGCTCATGTCTGTCAGACAACCACACTAATAACAAGAGTTTGACGATAAAGGTAGAATAAAACTAAACAGTCAAAATCAGTATTTTTGTTATTTGTCAAACCGACTGGTGTTCAGTTCAGACGCTCTGCTCATTTTATACTGGTGATTAATTACTGATATTATTTACATCAAAACAAGATAGAATTATGCCTTTACAGATACAGTACTGATATATAATTGATGTCATTATGACTGTGATATTTTATTAATTCTAGTTTTTTTATTAATCTTGTTTTTCCTCCTTCAGCCTGTCCGTCTGTCTGTTGGTGTCCAGGTGGAGGCCGTCAGAATAATCAGGGTTTTATGGGATGGTCATTAATGGACGGCGCGTTCTCACTTCCTGTCCTCCAATCCGTGTTTTCACCGCTTGTCATTCAGGTGTGTATCAATAAAATACATTTTAAATGATTGCAAAAGAGAAAAATAATAATTGAACATCAATTTTTTATTTTTAGGAGTAACGCGTGACGGGAGGGATCCACCCCCTCACGGATACCATCATGCGTGGAGCGTGAGGTGTCACATGGTTTATGGCTGTGTTGTGATTGGATGTGAAACACTTCCTGCATCTGAGCGGGTTAAAAACGCTCCACGCGACCTTGAGCCGCAGACGTCAGACCACATGCTCTGATTGGCCGGGGCTGAGCGTCATTAGCTTCTTATCGCTAAAACTAACATTTTAAGAGTCCTGACACCCCTTTAGCACGAGATGTTCAACACACAAACAGAGTTGAGTTGGACGGACAGCCGACACCAGACCCCCCCCTGCTCACGTCACACCATGGACGTGAACATCTACCTGGTCCAGGAGGGTGGGGCTGGTTGACCCACAGTCGACAACAGAGGAGCAGGCGTGTTCTTGCATAATGTTCACATTTATTTGGTTTCAAGTCCTAAACATTCTAAACATGCTTTTAACACGTAATGGATCACATTCTTCACAGGTAGTTAAAGTAAAACGAGCAGACAAGAGAAAGGTGAAGGTGTCTCAGCTGTCTGTCCATCGCTGAGGTGTGGCGGTGCTTCTGTTACCCCCCCATCTTTACATCTTTACTCTGTTTAAGGTTCAAACGGCTGTTGGTGATGCACTGAACGGGATGCTGAAGGCGGAGCTCCGGCCTGAGCGCCTGGTGAACCGTTCACTAGGGTCCACTAGAACAATCTGATGGTTCCCGCTCCACCTCACCAACAGAGAACTATCACGGAGCACAAAGAACACAACATCACACACACTGAGAACTGGAGCAAACACAGCCAATCACAAGATAACAGGAAGTGTGGTGAGAAGATCCAGACGGGAGAGTAAAGCACTGGACGGAGCGTCACGTGAACGCCCCGGCGCACGCCGACGTCAGCGCTGACATTCTGTCTTCTTTGGTATTGAATCGATGATAACAGGGCAGAAGTGAAATCAAAGATGCTAATTTAGATTAAACAAAGCAATAAAATAAAAAAAACAGGAGGAGGATCCCTGAAGTAAGAGATTAAGAGTGTCTTACATAGTCTACAGCAGAAGGTCAGACTGGATCAAATCTGCTGGCAGCAGAGGATGTGAGGTAGACGAGATTATGAGGCAACAAGTTCACACGTTAAAAAAAAAAAAAAAGAACAGGAAGTCACAAGTTGTCACCGCTAGTTCAAATCTGAGAGGTCACCAAGTGAAATAAGAGACACAAAATAAGAGAACATTGGTGCAATGAAACCAATAAATAAGACAACAATCACCCATTGGTAAGAAAGCAACACCGTGAAAAATAAAGAGGTAGTTTCAGCACAGAAATTGCGAATGGCATATCCCTTGTCTGCAAAAATACAAATAGAGAGAACAAAAGGTACACTTTAGTTAGTCGAAACGGGTCCGAGCAGTGCGGTTTGGCGTGGCGGTGACGGCCTGTGGTCTACATTGATAGCGCCGGCTATCACGACTTTAAAGGAGAAGCCCTTCAGATCCCGTTCCACTGTCAGATCTCTGCAGCCTGTGATGTTCACTGCATTCCTGCTCTGAGGTTGTTGTTGGCCACCCTGAACCTCTCTCCATCAGGAGGACCGTGTCCTCCACATCCCAGCGCCGTCTACGTCTGCAGACGGTCTCACAGCTGCACCGACAGACTGTCTGATAAACCACGGAGCTGCCGTTCACCAACAGTGGTGAAGGAGTCAGAGGACTTTTCCTTTAGAAATACGTCACATCACTCAGGCTTCTGTTACATAAAACTATATATCCCTGAGATTATGTGGTTTAAAGGGTCACTTCAGCAAAACAGCAACAATAAAAACGTTTTCTCACTAGACCTACGTAATGATAAAACTACCGTTGGGTCTCCTTGGGTTTAGACGTCCTGATCTGAAATGTACCAAACATGAAGGGAGAGTCAGTCTTTAAGGTGCAGGTACGTGAATTACCAACATCCTGACCCTTATAATAAAACAGTAAGACTGATGCTGCTGCAGGCCAGTGAGAAAACACCACCTCCTTCATATTTGTGTGAAACAACCCTTTAACCTCATCAGCCTGTGTGAAGACAGATTTACGTCGTTCTGGGAATCTTATTGGTGGAAAAGGTTAACTCGTTCCAGGTCAGAAACACAGACCCTAACCCTAACACACGGAAAAGGCTCCAGGATGTCACCAGCGTTCACCAGAACGAGGCTCACGCCATCCCACTAATACTGTTCTCGAACTGAATATGTGTTAAAGACTTTATATGCTGATAGGGGTTGTCTTCACTCCAAAAAAAGGACAATGAATATGTGAAAAATAATGGAAATAAAACATTCACCAAAACTAGAAAGGTACATAAAAATGTATAAAAATCAAAAAAAGAGGCTAACTGGACGGTCTGACGGGGGACATGGTGCTGGGCTCTGGTGGTGTAGAGGCTGCAGAGAGGTGGGGGAGACCAGTAGGTCCTGCACCAACGCCATGAAACTCCACCTTCAGACCACCCCACTTTAACTGAACGCAGTGGAGTGGGGTGGGGGTAGGGGTGGGGGGGGCCTCAAAAAAATCACATGGAAAGGAAAAACACTTCTCTAAAAAGGACCTACGATGTCCTGGGACCTAATCTACTAACACTACGAGTCCGTCAGCGTGCTCACCGACAGACTCCTCAATGCAATTCATAACACTCACTTTACCCTGTTTAGAGCCAGGTCAGCAGGACCTGAGGAGGAACACACCGGGTGGGCGGGGAGCGGGGGCCCCACACCTCACCGCCGTGTGCAAAAAGAGTCATTGCGAGGACTGCATTTATGTCTGCATTTCAATTGTCTGTACATCATGAAACGGCTAAAAGCCCGACCAATCCAAGAAGACACTTCAAGCGGTTTGAAACGATCATCTCATGCTTAAAAAATAGACCATTTCCTATGGCTTCTTCAACAATGTGCATATCTGCCAACGAGGGTATGCGAGCTGGAGGCGTCACCGGAATCCTCTAAACCTGGTCTGGATGATCCCAGATTACAGTGATAATCTGCAAAATGTCTGTGGGCCCATTGGGATTTGACCCAGGAGCACCTTGAGGACCATATCTGAACCAGCCCCTAATCTGGATCAGGTCCGACTAGACCTGCTCCTGGGATCTGGTTGGAAACAGCCTCTAGAGGTGACCTGAACTGGTGGGTGGAGGCTCACGCTCATTCTTCACATCAGTTTAGGCCTCAGAGGGCCACGACTGTCTCTACGAATACCGGCTGACTCTGCAGACTAACCTTTCACCCAATCGGAACCGGCGGAGCAGGGTAGTCACGTGTTGAGCACCAGGGGCATAAAAATCCATCCTGACGAAAAGTAGAGGGCCGAACACGTCTGGGAATCCCGTCAGTGTGTGTGTGTGTGTGTGTGTGTGTGTGTGTGTGTGTGTGTGTGTGTGCGCGCACAAGAATGTGCACAGGTTTAGCCTGAAATCTGGCAACATCCTCCAGCTGAGGGTCGTCCCCTCTGACACAGATTGATTTTTCTCATCCTTCATTGATAAGAAATCTTTAGGTGGAGCGATCAGCTTCCTCCCCATCAATGGGTGTTTGAGAAAAGCATTGCATAACACTTTGGTCAAAAAAGGAAAAAGAATCCAAGTAAAAACAGCACACCTAGCTGTGCTCCCCATCCCCTACAGTAAAGCCTAACATCCCCAGTCTATGATTGTAAAAATACCCGTATGCTCCTTTTCAATGAAAACGCAACCACAGATCTAACAACTGTCACCGTCGCTCATGGAATGTTAAATTGACAAGACCGCCTCCGAGACGCAGGAACGTCTCCGAGTTGACGCAGATGAAGCAAACTAATTTTTGCATTTCAGGAGTGATAAAACACATTCTTTACAATCCTTGATTCACGCAGCTCCTTTTGAACATTCAGTCTGATTGAGGTGCCACAGTATCCACAGGGATTGGTTTTAGACTGGGTATCTCTTCATTCACCAGCAGAAAAGGTACCTGAACATAGCAACATCTTCCTGAGGTAGTCTCAAAACACTAGTCGTGTGTCTATCTGCCCCCATCTGAATAAAATAAACTCTTTTAAAGTCTAGCTCTAACAGTAGCAACACTGACACATTGAGCAAACTGGATACACACTTGTAAACTCCAAAGACCAATGCATCTACGAGCATTTGTTTTGTACAGAAGCATGTGCACAGTGTAAATCAGCATACATTCAGCTCTGTCGTGTAATAAATATATCAAGAAACAAGTTACAAAAACAAACTATAGCTGCTTGTCACATTCACAAGAGGGGAGACCAGTCCCTGGACTCGGGGGTGTCGGGGGCGTCTAATTCCCGGGGGAGGTGGTCACGCAGGGTGACGGGCCACTCCTGTAGCTGGTCAGGCTGGATTTGCAGGAGTGCAACACTGCTTTGAACAGCAGGGGGAGCTGTTCCAGAGGGACGTTCACCAGCTTCCCTGCAAAGGAAACACAGCATGAAGCGCAGCGTTAGCCTAGCGTAGCCTCCTAGCGTGGTCTCCTAGCGTGGCCTCCTAGCGTAGCCTCCTAGCGTAGCCTCTCTGGAACGAACACACCAGTGTTCCCTGACCTGAGGTCATGTGATGGATGAGGCCGTGGCGTCAATTTTGTGGTCCACAATGGACTTGAACCGGCCAGCATCCTGTTCTAAAAACAAGTCAGCATGGACTCAGCTGTTATAACAGTGTGCATAACAATGTGTTATAACACTGTTATAATGTAGAATCAATCCAGAAACACATTTCATCAAGATGTAGGCGTTGATCTACTGATGACGTTACCAATGATTATAACAGTTATACCAATGTGTTATAACACACTGGTATAACTGTTTTACAACACACTTATAATACTGTCATAACAGTATGTTATAACAGTGTGTCATGACAGTTATAACACACTTGTTATAACATACTGTTATGACAGTGTGTTATAATCATTGGTAACTTCATCAGCACATTGCTAGAACAGTTATGACAGTGTGTTATGACACTGTTATAACACTGTTATAATAATCACTGGTAACATCAGCAGACCAGTGCCTACATCCTGATGAAACAAGATTCTGGATTGATTCTACATAATAAAGACTCTAAATCTGAAACTTGGGAAACCTGCAAAGAATAAAACGATATAAATACATAAAGACGCTGAAACATTCTGGATGTAAAGAGGGAGTTTCCTCGTCTTTCTCCTTCATTTGTGATATTATCAGCATCTAAAGCCACCAGTGGTCATGAGAGACAACAGGAAGTAGAACCCCGTCCTTCCTGTTGAACACACCGTCTCACCTGCAAGGCAGCGGATCTCTGGGAGACACATCATGATCTCGGGGAAGCGTTTGGGCTGGTGGGGGTACTTGTACTCGCTGTAGTCCTGACACACGTACCAGTAGCGCTTCTTCAGCTGCTCCAGCTGAGAGATGTTGGACAGGCCTCTGATGTCTGCACACACAGGAAGGACACCATGGTGAGTGGAACGCATGCATGCACACACACACACACACACACACACACACACACACACACACACACACACACACACACACACACACACACACACACACACACACACACACACACGCGTGTGGCAGAGAGTGTGTTGTTACCTTGGTTGAGGAAGTTGATGGCTTTCATGCAGGCGTACTCCTCGTTACTGATCTTCAGCTGATGGAACTTGCGAAACAGATAAATGAGCCTCTCCATCACCTCCATGCCGTCCTCGCTGAAGCTGAGGAACCAGACACAGACGGTCAGTTCCTCTGGTCTGTCCAGAGACTCTGGAGGTCGACACCATGTGAAGAGACTCTCTCCAAACTGAACGGATGAGACGTTTTAGTGGCTTCCTGTCCACACACTCCCATTAAACCCACTGGAGAACCCGACCATCCCTCATGGTCTTTATCTTAAGCTTCTACGCTTCAGTGAGCGGGAGGGAGTAGATCAGGCTTCACCAACGTCTGGCTGGTCCCAAAGCTGTTGGAGAGAAAGACGCCCCAGGTCCAGTGCCCTCATCAGACCTTAATGCCCTCCTCACCAGCCCATATCTGTCCGATACCCTTCAGTCCTGCCACTGTAAATCAGATATGCCCTCCTAACGACCAGCAAATGGGCCCCCACCACAGAGCGCTGCTGTATATTAGGAGAATGTGTGTCATGAGGTCAGATAACTCGGGCCTGATTTACACGCCGCTGAACGCCCACACGTCTTTCTCTACCCGGCGTGGGACATGCGTGTATTTCACATGCCAGACGGTGCTAGCCACAGCGCCGTCCGGAGGAGTCCTCCCGTCCACGGTCCGCCGCGCTGGCCCCCGTCCAACAGCAACACGCCTGAGGCTCATACCGCACCCCTCTGGAGGGGGGGGCAGCATGCAGGTAGAGGGGGAACATACTACACATGTGACCTAGCTAGCTGTGTCAGTTAATAAGCTAACATGGAAATACACATGTCACCAGCAGGGGGCGCAAGATGGAAGGCAGGACAGTATTTTCTGCACAGTGTGCCTTCTGTGTGAATATGGAATAGGTCATTCACTGAAGGTGCGCCTTACAGTGAGGATAAATTCTAACTAATGCTCTCTTGACTTACGTGTTACTACATCTGCTTCATGCCACAGCTGAGTAAGTCAGGGTCCCACAGGGGGGCCCCTAGACAAGAAAGGTCTGGAACCAAACCCCAACATTCCCTACGCTGAAGATGAATGAGGTCTTCAGTTAATATGAGGCTAGAACCTCAGGAACCGTTCAGTATTCACTCTCTTTTCAGCTACAGGACCTGAAATAGTTTTTATAAATGCTGGACAGGAAGTACAAACAGGTTTATTAGACCTGCTTCCTGCTGCGATAGAAGTGTGGCTGCTGCTGCTGCTGATCTATTTGTTGAAGCCAAAATAACATTTAAGTTATCCCCATAGACCTAGAGGTAAGATCTTAAGCCTGAGACCGAGTCCAAGCCCAACCCGGCCCGAAAAATGTCAATAATTACGTTCAGGTCGGGTCAGGCTGGATTTTGTTTGGACTCGGGCTAAAGATCTTACCTCTAGGCTCGGGACCAGAGGCAAGATCTTTAGCCCGAGCAAATTCGGGCCTGGTTGGGCTCAAAATGTCAATAATTACGTTCGGGTCGGACTCGGGCTTATCTTTTGCTAACTTTTTTAATATATATATTATGTATCTCAAACGATCTATGGATATTAAACTAAGGAACACCCTTATAAAATAAATAATTTAGGTAAAGCAGAGAAGGTGCTGTATGGTAATTCCTATTAGAGGTAAGATCTTAAGCCTGAGACCGAGTCCAAGCCCGACCCGGCCCGAAAAATGTCAATAATTACGTTCGGGTCGGGTCGGGCTGGATTTTTCAGGCCCGATCTGACCTCTACATTGACCTAACGTGGTGCTCATGTGAAGCTAACCTGCAGCTAGCAGACATTAGAACATCAGAAACCACACGCTGGCCTCTCACCCCTGCAGCTCGTCGTCCGACGGCGTGTACTTGGCGGTGACGTTGGCCAGGTCTCCAAAGATCTGAGCGCTGTAGATGGTGAGGCAGGACAGCAGGATGAGCTCCTGCCAGGTGGAGCTGAGCAGGCAGGTGTAGTCCTCGATGGTCAGCTCGCAGAAGAATGGCAGCTTCTTGATCCAGGAGATCTGGCGAAACAGGAGCTCGTCCGCCAGGCGGCACAGCAGGGCAAACAGCTCCACCTGGGTCACCTTGTACCTGAGACCCACGAGACCACACATCAAGGGGGGGTGGAAGCGGGGTATTAGCCCGATGTGAAGTTCATTTTGTTTCCTGTCTGATACGTCTGACTGGTTTCAGTGAGCATCAAGAACTTCAGGTTACTTAAGTAACCACGGTTCTCTGAATAGCATGAGTGTGTGTCTCACATTGGGAACCAGAAGCTCCTACTGCATTCTGGGAGCTAGGATGGGCTGGAACTGACAACCTGTCCCAAAGGGAGCCTCACTGGGCTTTGGCCATACTAAGTACTGAAGGATCTCAGTCTTACAAAGAGATCTTGTTGAGGGGGGTAGTCTCATTTTGGATAGTCTCACTTTGGATAGTCTCACTCACACCTGGACGGAGGCCCCTGGTTTCTTCTCAGGAGCCAGGGCCACAGGACCAGCCTCTCTGGGTTGGGCTGAAACATTTCCCAGCACCCCCTGGGGTAGCATGTGGTTTAGGGAACTTGTTCCCGTTGCCATGGGACTGAGTCAGCTTGGACTTTGGGCCATTGGATGTTGAGCTCAGTAGTGACACATGTTCACACGTCAAGTCCAAATGCACAATGAGAGACACATAATCTACTCCCTCAACTTTGGTTAAGGGTTGGGGTTTTGCAACGCAGCCCAACGGACGAACTGAAGAGGCGTCCTCATTGGTCATGGGGAGTTCCCAAAGACTAGCACTGCCTTGGTTGAGTGTTGCCAATTGGTGTAGGAGGATTGTGAAACACACCACTAAAACCTCCGCCTCAGGCCGTGTCCACGCCGCCACCACGGTTTCCTGATGAAACATTTCCCAGCACCCCCTGGGAAATGTTTCATCTTCAAACGCAGGAATCCAGTCATACAGGGGTGTCTTGTCATTTAAATTTAAGTCATGTGATCCCCAACTGGGCATCACATTTGGAACATCTCTCAAGGTCAAACAAGCTACCTGTCTTTTAGCTAAAACAGCTAACATTAGCATTCAAACACTTCCCAGCTACAGGTGGGCTAAATCTGTGTGTTTTTTCCTCCACGTAAATAAAAGTTTCATCATTTCCCCTGAATTATTCCACTCCCCACCTGGACACCAGGTGAGTGTGGTTCCTGGTGAACTGATGAGTGTGTGTGGACTAGCTCACCCGTCTTCTATGAGCATGGGGGTGGCCAGGGGGGCCAGGTCTTCGGCAGCGACCAGCTGAAGCACCAGTGGGTGGGACTGTGGGTAGAGGCTGCGAGGCTGGGGGGCCAACAGGCCCGACTGGGCGGCGTAGCTGAACAGGTGAGGGAGGAGCTGGTAGTGGGTGGACATGGAGGTGTTGAGGTACTGGTCCCTGAGGGCCGCGGTGTAGCCGTTCATTTCCATGGAGCGACTGGAATGACAAGAGGTCAACATGGGGGGGTTAGCGGGTCTGTGAGGGTATCGGAGTAAAACAGACGGTTCAAACTAGAGCATGTGTGTCAAAGTCACGGCCCGGGGGCCAGATCCGGCTCGCGATTGAATTATCTGTGGCCCCCTGGACAGTTTTAATTACTATTAGAACCGGCCCAACACTACATTCCCCACAATGCAACAGTAGCCTGCAAAGTCACTGCAGGAAGCAGGTGTTAGTGTCATTATTCACCAGCTGTCAGAGCAGAGGTCAACTCTTTTCTTTGGAGGAAAGTTCATTTTCATCTGATAAAAAAGGTTTTCACTTGAAATTACTGACAGATAAAAAGGAAAACATTGCGTTCAATAATCGATCGTTTCATCGTGTTTTAATAAACATTGAACCAGTCCGGCCCTCAGTTGGAAACAATTTTTTTTTTTGGCCCTCTGTGTTTGACTTTGACTCCTGAACTCAGGTAAAGACCAGTCCTGGTTGTAGTCCTGGTGGTCCTGATTTGAATAAAGCCTGGTGTTGATCTACAGTCTTGTAGGAACTGAACTCGTGTTCATGAATCCTGGTCCTACAGCTCACACTCCTCAGATTCAAACTGAGTCACGATCCAGCGACGTGTTTCCTTTAGATGTCACTGGTAGCTTTAAGTAGATCACTAACTGTAAGGTCAAAGGTCAGGTTTGACACGTTAGACATTTACACACGTCGTTCAGTCGTTACAACATCAGAAGTTTCCTCCAAACTTCTTGACCTTAAGTCTTCTTGTCGGGTTGTGGTGAGGACCGGTTCTCTTCTCCATGACATCACCTCGTCTCTCCAGAGACCTGGAGAGACTGTCCTACCTGCGCTGCAGAAACGTTGGGTTCTTCTTGTTCATTTGTGTTCAGATTCTCTCTCAATGGCTGTGTGTGTGTGTGTGTGTGTGTGTGTGTGTGTGTGTGTGTGTGTGTGTGTGTGTGTGTGCTGAAACAAACCCAAAGTCTACGTGGAGGCAGACTAAAATACATGCCGTCATGAGAATACCTAGACAATATTTGCCCTTGGGGAGGCAGATAGACAATGTGCTGCTCTCCATAGCAAGGCCAGCCGATAGCGTGTTCGCTATCGCTGCTGGCGTGTTCAGGCATTCTCCTGCCCGTGAATACCTTAACTCCAGTCTGGGTGAGACGGGAACAAGGTGTAAGAGCGCCAGGGTCGCCCCGTTATCTCACAGGCACTCACTTGGACGACAGGGTGGAGGCGGGGGACGGCTGGTTGCCGTTGCTGGGGGAGCTGTGGTCGCTGTCGCCGTTGTTGCCCCAGGTGTGCTCCGGGGCTTCCTCCTTGAACTCCTGCCCCGACATGATTCGCTCGATCTCCTCCTCTGTGATCTGAAACACATGCAGATGGGGGGGCGGGGGGTAGGTAGGTAGGTAGGTGTTTTGGGGGGGGGGAGGGTTACAACACAAAGTGGTGCAACTAAAAGCACTTTGTTTAATTGATTAGCATTCAGTAGCATCAGCGAGATGTTCAAGGACACAATCACACAAAGACGGAGGAAAGAAAGGAAGCAAACAGGCGTGTTTGGATTGGTTCACACACACACACACACACACACACACACACACACACGTAAAATAGAATCAGTGTAACTCTACATGGGAAGAAAATGCTAGAACGTGTATGTGTGTGTGTGTGTGTGTGTGTGTGTGTGTGTGTGTGTGTGTGTGTGTTGGGGTCAATCTGTTTCCACGTCCATCCATTGAGTGTTTTAACTGGAACAACTCATCCGAGGCGTGTGATTGGACGGAGAGGTGCTCGCGGCGGCGTTTCCCGTGCTAATGGAGCCGTTTGTTCGTCTGCCAGCGATCAGAATGAAACCTGAGCTGAATAGGAACGCATCATCGACGTATCCACGACGATACCGACGGCATCAAGGTCAGACCTCGCTGTGTGAGTCCTCACACACACACACACACACACACACGTCTTATTACACTCATTTATAGCAGATCTGCATGGATCCATGGTGAGCATTAAATCTGGAGACGAGCCGGGGGCTCGGTTCACGCCTGGCGTGAACGTCCATCCTGAGTGATCCTGTCACGACAGGTGGGAACGCACCAGAGATGCTTCAGGTGTGAAAAGGTGTGTGTTCTGGGCCTCAGTCAGGGACCACTGCTATGGAAAAGGTTCACATTCTTCTTTTAATAAGATTATGGTCTGTTTTCAGCTGCTCTTCAAAAAAAAATCACACCCAAGAACCATTTAGACTCAGAATCGACCAATCAGAACGTTCCTTCATGGGCTCTACCTGGACGGGGCCGATGCTCTTGTTCCTCCCCCCTGGCATGCCGTCCTCCCTGATGGCTGCAGAAGGAGACAAACAGATGAAATGAGTGAGGTCACGGTGCTGCGTGTGAGCGCCACCCAGTGGTCAGAACAAACACTCCTTTAATGTGCATCATTTAAGTGCATGTGACGATTTTTTTTTTTAATTTTTAAATTTGATTTTTAATTAAAAATGTAATTTTTTAAAATTTAAAATGAGATTTTTCTCCTTCATTATCCTGACGATGGTCTACTGCTGCTGTAAAAGCAACAGCTGACTGAGTTCAGTTAGTTCTTTCCTCCACTAGGGGGCACCATAGGCTAGTGGAATAGAGACACCCTGAAGAGGACCCATCTCAAGTCTGCTTTACAACCATCCATCTGTCTGAAGAACTGAGGTGAAGCCGCCTTCAGGACCAGGTCCAGTTCTTCTCAGACCAGGTGAGACTCTTCTGGTTCAGGATGGGTGAAGACCAGGACTGTGACTCTTCTGGTCCATTTCCTGGACTCATCTGAGTGTGGAAACTCTTGATGCTCTGACTCCGGCCTCGGTCCACTCCTTGTGAAGCTCCACAGGTTCCTCCTCCAATCTGCTCTGTTGGACCACCTTCTCATCCGTGTTGCTGGTTCTCCAGCGCCCCCTGGAGGCTTTGCTGCAGCTCTCAGTTTCTGTGGCTTCACCTCCTGGAGGAGGGAGTCAGTGAGAGTCTCCTGGACACCCGTGGAGTCAGCAGTGGTCCCATTAGTCGTGAGTCCTGAGACTCCTGGTGTTTATATGCTGCATGTATAATGAACTACAGGAAGTACTCTCATATTTTGACATGTTTTTTATATATTTGTACTACAGTGTGCCCTCACACATGTGTGCATCGTACTGGCATTCTATTGGCTGACATCCTGAGGTGTGGTACGTTCCGTGAGACTCTAAAGTGCTTTAAACAGTCTACTAGGGTGTTTTAAAGGCAACACAGATAGAAGGTGGTTTAATATCAGTGTGGGGGGGGGGGGTTTCACTAACGTTTAACTTACTGTAAATAATAAGATAAATAGTTTGTCGCTCTATCGCAGAATTCGTTAAACGTGTAGTAGTTAGGGTTTAATTAGGCTATAATGATCCAAACAAAAGCTTTTACTTGACATTGGTTTTTTTACATCTGTGCTGGAGCTCCTTTTGATACAGATTACTTGTACTGAAGTAATAAGTTACTCCCCGTTCGTCTTTAGATTGATTGAATACGTCTGAACGCACCAGAAGCTGACGTCTACTGTACATAAGACAAACTGTCTGGTCTCGCTGAGGCAGTGGCGCAGACAGACTACAGGTGCTTTCTTCCATGTGATTGGCTCATGGAGGGTGGGGTGTCCACGCCGTACCTTTGCGGTTCATCCCCATTTGCAGACACTTGAGCAGGCGGCAGTACTGGCAGCGGTTGCGCTGCTTGCGTGACATCTCACAGTTCTTGTCGCGGCTGCAGCGGTACACGCGCTTGTTGCAGATGCTGCGCTTGAAGAAGCCCTTGCAGCCCTCGCAGGAGATGATGCCATAGTGCAGGCCTGTGGCGCGGTCCCCACAGATAAGGCAAGTTCGCTGGTCAGCTGGATCATCTGCAGGGGGTCAGGAGAACAGGAAGACTTCAGACACGTTTCTACACACACGGATTCATCCAAACCCAAAAAGTAGTGGGTGCAAAAACCTCGCTGAAGGCAGAAGTTTTTAATTGAGATCATGGGGGCAGTTGGGGCTTAAGCACCAGCCGAGCATCAGCTAATCCAAAGGAGTCTTAAGCTCCGAGCTTCATGATGTGAGAGTGGAGGTGGAACAGGAAAGAGGACAGGAAGCAGAGAGTCTGTTGTGTTCCTGAGCAGCTCTGACAGGAGACACCACCCCCCCCCCCCCCCCCCGGTGCCTCCTGCTCTCCTCTGAGGGCATCAGGAAAAGTTCTCCTCCAAACCACACCTCTGAGAACCAACGGCCACCCCGGCCTGATGGACAATGACCTGCTGACGCTGGAAATCTGTGGTCTCAGCGGTGGAGACAGGGAGGTCATGTGATCGGACTGATCTGATTGGACTCACAAACGTGGGCGGTGTTTCAACAGGTTCTGGAACAATATGATGCTTTTACCTCCAGGAGGACACAAACAGTGAATGCATCTGGACAACCCCCCCACACACACAAACACCTGGATGGAGGAGGTTCCACGTGTTGGTTGTTTAAAGTGAAACACGACGTAAGGACAGCGACCAGACGACACAGGAAGTAGACTCCCATTCGTCAGCCACCAACAAACGAGTATTTTCACAAACAGCGTAAATGAAACCGTTCATCAGTTTAAGACGGACTGAAACCGTCTCCATGGCGACAGAGTGACATCAGCAGAGCAGGAAAAGGCAGCGACCAACCCTTCACACCAATCAATAGGTCTACCTCCTCCTGCTGGTGTGGAGGGCCCTTTACACACTCTAATGCACAACACACACACACACACACACACACACACACACACACACACACACACACACGATAGTAATGTCTCCTTAGCATGCCTGCATGTGTGTCACATTGTGTGAACAGTTGTGTTGACTTTTGTTGGGCGCTGCTTTATCTCCAGCTGGTACGTGTGTTACCACCAGTGGGTAGAAATGTAGCTACAAGCTATTAGCAAATGCTATTAACACTAACAGAACAACGAACAATGACCACCAAGACTGTCTGAACGCGTCTGCAGCGCTCAGACGTGTGCTACGGCGTAAACTCTGGGTAAACTAGCTTAGCATCAGGCTAACGTGGCTCTGAAGGGTCAGGTCTCCAAACACTGATGGGGCTCGTCTTACTACAGACGACGTACCCCAACCGGACAGCGCCCCCTACTGACTCACACCTGTCCCTACAGACACAACTGGAGGTAATGCTCTACAGCCCAAACCGACGCCATAGCAACGCAAAGACAGAACATCCTCAATGACGTCCACTACCAGCAGGGGGCGGTGTTTTTATGCCGGTATATAGAGTTCTAGCGGGGCGATGGTGTCACATGACCTGACGTGGTTTGAATGAAGGTCCACCAGTGAAGAAACGGATCCCTCAGTGATCTGATGGTCTTCACACAGATGGATGGAGAGGTTCCAGTTCCTCACCCAGCAGAACACACATCAGTGTCATTCAGCCTTATCTCACACACACACACCCAGAAGAACACGCCCCACCCCCACTAACAGCCCAGCTGATGGGTTGGGTACCATGGTGACGGGAGCAGCAGACTGGTTTCCACAGGTCTGGTCTGCTTCTGACCTGCATCCACACTGGGATCAAACCAGCGGCGAACAGGGAACCATGAGACAGGGTGGAGTGGGGGGGTTGGCGTGGGTGGGGGGAACCTCTTCATCTTCAGGTTGGAGGTTCGAGCCCCAGTGACCGCTGCTGCTGCCCCGATATCTGAAGTCTGACTTGTTAAAGACTGGATTTAACAGAAACATCAGAACCCGTGGAGATCAAACCGCTTCCTCCTGACAGAAACACAGAGACACGCCCAAACAGACCCCGCCCCAACATGTCTGTTTGATGTACTACTAGAATAGTTACTGTGATATTTGAAATATTGCCCTCCTGGTCATTGCATACTATTTTTTTTAAATTTCAGACGCGGTGGGACAGGAACAAAAAAGGCGGGGCCTCCCGTTACTGTCGGTTAACCTGCACACCAAACTGCACCTGAAACCTGGTTCAGGTAAACCCGGTTCAGGTAAACCTGGTTTAGGTAAACCCGGTTCAGGTAAACCTGAATCACGACAACACACAGACGTCTACACCACATCAATGTACAGGTGTAAAGTAACTTGTTCTGGTATGTTTTGAACTATGTTTAGTTTGATTGTTACACTGTAAAATATCTGATTGATTGATTGATTGATTGATTGATTGATGACTCATTGAGTTTGTGCCATCTGGGATCTCTAATGAAACCACACATTTATTTCCATGTTGTGACTTTTGTAAATCGATTGGTTTCTATAAGTTGGTCAGCGAGCCGATGTGATTAGATTTATTTGATCATTATGGATCAAATATGAGATATTAATCACTAATAGTGATTGTTTCATAACATTTCTAATAGTGCAGCACTAGTGATGACGGGCCGCTGTGATGTCATCATTATATTCAAACGAGGGTTTGATTTGGGGTCCATGTGACTGAGGGGGGGCTAAGCCTTCGGAGAGCGGGGGCTTTCATAGCGGGCTGCAAGGCTCATGTTCTAAAGGTAATTAGACGGAGGTGGGGGGCCACATGGCATAAAGCCTCTTCAGGATTACCACCGGGGACTACAGTACTCCTAAACCCAGAGACAGATTACCATTTAAATGGTGTGAGGTTTAAATGTGCTGCCTGCACAGGCTGCAGGGGAAGCCATACGATCCAGAGACAATGGACCCTGACACGGTGACCCCCCCCCCTCGGGATTAAAATTTAACTCTTTGGTGATTAACTCAATACAGAAGTTAAGACGACTTGGAGGGGAGAGCGACCAGCCAGAGAACCGCTGACTGTAATGATGACCTTTGTTCCCTCTGGAAACCACGGCTTTATCTTCTGACTTTAATGTCAGTCTGATGATTATTTCCTCAATGAATCACCTGGTTACAAAAAAAAAAAACACCGCACCAGCACAAAATATATTAATCTATAACAAGAGACTAAGAAACCCAACACAGATTGTAGATTAGATCTGAAGATCTTTGGTCGTTTTGCTCAAGCAATTCCCTGTTAATGATGTAATCAGGATGATTGATCGATCAATCACTGCAGGTTGTGCATTACTGTGATGATGCACAACCTGAAACAATAGAATGCATGTAGGGGCGCGAGTCTCAGGGGTATGTGGGTACTTCAAACCGTCCAGGGACAGTCAGTCATTAACACCCCTGTCCACAGAGGGGCGTCTGTCAGGTGTTTTATTAACATCTCATATCCTTCATGGGGTTCAATGAGAACATTAAAGTAGGCAGAACCCTGAAGATGATGAAACCAGTTTGTGTTGTTAGATCAATAAAGGAATCATTCGTTGATCACCCACAGGTTGTTTCAAAAAGAAGAAGTGGTTTAGTCTCTAATGGAGGTGATGATGATGATGAGGGTCCAGGAGCAGAACCGGAACCGTCCATCCACACACGTTTGTACAGGAAACTGATAGTCTGAAGGCTCTGGAAAGCTCTAGAGCACGCGTCAGACTCAAGGCCCGGGGGCCGAATGTGGCCCTCCACATCATTTAATGTGGCCCGCCAGAGCAAAAAAGGTTAGTGTCTAAAAATAAATAGGTCAAAAGCATGCTTTGACCAAAAACTACATTTCCCACAATGCAGTAATCAAGCCATTTTTAACTTTGACAAAAAACAAAGTTAATGTCTTTATTTTTCTTTATTGATTGATAGTTTGATCCTTGATTGATGGAGTTCTGTGGGTTTAATAACCTGACAAATGAAAAGGATTTATGTTAGAACAGAGAAACAAACAAACATGTTTTTTCTGTCTAACTGGAATGTTTGGAACTAGAATAAGTCAGAAATTCACTGATTTAACATTAAGGAGTAGTTACATTTAGTTACATTACATTGAGTTACATTTAGTTACATTTATTAGTTACATTAAGGAGTAGTTACATTTAGTTACATTACATTGAGTTACATTTAGTTACATTTATTAGTTACATTAAGGAGTAGTTACATTTAGTTACATTACATTGAGTTACATTTAGTTACATTTATTAGTTACATTAAGGAGTAGTTACATTTAGTTACATTACATTGAGTTACATTTAGTTACATTTATTAGTTACATTAAGGAGTAGTTACATTTAGTTACATTACATTGAGTTACATTTAGTTACATTTATTAGTTACATTAAGGAGTAGTTACATTTAGTTACATTACATTGAGTTACATTTAGTTACATTTATTAGTTACATTAAGGAGTAGTTACATTTAGTTACATTACATTGAGTTACATTTAGTTACATTTATTAGTTACATTAAGGAGTAGTTACATTTAGTTACATTACATTGAGTTACATTTAGTTACATTTATTAGTTACATTAAGGAGTAGTTACATTTAGTTACATTACATTGAGTTACATTTAGTTACATTTATTAGTTACATTAAGGAGTAGTTACATTTAGTTACATTACATTGAGTTACATTTAGTTACATTTATTAGTTACATTAAGGAGTAGTTACATTTAGTTACATTACATTGAGTTACATTTAGTTACATTTATTAGTTACATTAAGGAGTAGTTACATTTAGTTACATTACATTGAGTTACATTGAGTTACATTTATTAGTTACATTAAGGAGTAGTTACATTTAGTTACATTACATTGAGTTACATTTAGTTACATTTATTAGTTACATTAAGGAGTAGTTACATTTAGTTACATTACATTGAGTTACATTGAGTTACATTTGTTAGTTACATTAAGGAGTAGTTACATTTAGTTACATTACATTGAGTTACATTTATTAGTTACATTAAGGAGTAGTTACATTTAGTTACATTACATTGAGTTACATTTATTAGTTACATCTGGCCCTTTGAGGACAGCCGTGATGCTGATGTGGCCCTTGGCAGAGCTTTGGCTCTTCCACATGCAGATGGAGACATAGAGGAGCTGTTCCTCCTTAATCTCCTGGTGGAGCTCCTCAGATGCCGTGAGGTGTTCTGGGTGCTAGTTCTTACAGGTTGGCTAGATGTTCCTGTCAGCATCACGCTGGAGGAGCCTCATCAAAGATGGAAGCAGCCATTTGTCTGGCCATGTGCTCATTCAGCAGAAACGTCAAAACCATATATTTCTCTGGCCACCCTTTGTGAAATGTCGACTTCCTTCACACGTGGGCTGAGAACACAATAGCTGGGGGGCGCCTTCAAACCCGTCACCCCGTCTTTCAAGTGCATGGCCACCCTAAATACCGGCTGATTCACACCTTCACACACTGGATCCAGGATTGTTACATCCTAAGTCTCCTCCCTGTCCTGTCTGGTGATGACACCAGACAAATATTCATGACATCTACTCACTTTGGAGAAGCTTCTGTCTTCATCATGTCTGTCTGTGATGAAGTTCAGTCAGTCACCGTGGAGGAGAACGATTTGAACTACACTCCATACTGCATTTCCTGCTTCGGTCGGCTTGTAGTGAACGATTGACCAACGACCACAAACGATGATCAACACGGAGACGTCATCGCCGTCAGGTCCGTTTGGACTAAAAACCCTGTCCACAGGTGTCCACCACAGGAACTCTGGGTAAATGACAGCGACCGCTTTCACGACTAAAACCTTCAGATTAGTTTTACTGCTGGACTTCAAAACTGGATCTCCTGAGAAAAAAATGGGACAATCCATAATATTATGGACTATGATAGACTTCAGGCTACAATTTACATCCCAGAACTTTATTCCTTTGTCTTGAGAATTCCTAAATTCTTGCATAATTATAAAATAAAACTGCATAGGTAAAGTAATGCACTCCGCTGAGTGTCGTTCTAGTTACTAATTAGATTATCGTTTTCAGTTTGAGTTTCAATCCATCATCCATCCATCCATCCATCATCCATCCATCATCCATCCATCCAATCTGTTGTAGTTCGAGTGAACGTAACCAAAGCTCTCTGCCTGAACACAGCTCCATAAACCTTTTCTGATTGGTTAAACTAAAAACAGTCTTCATGTATTTGAGGTTTTTTTCTACTAGAGGCGTTTCTGAAGCTCAGGTCAGTCTGTGGTCTCAGGTTCCTGCTGAAGATGCCGGAATGATCGAATCTCCTCAGCTGAAGTCACCGGTAGGAGTTGGGTTCTTGTATGTGGTGACGTGATGCTCTGCTTGTTGACCAGGGGACCATCGGCGGTCCCTTTAGCACCTGGTTAGCTCAGGTGTGGTCGTGTTAAACCGACCGGATGGTCGTTTTACGTCTACGTGAGGGTTTGCATTTTGTTTTTTGCATTTATTTTTGCGAACCTGAGGCCTGGTGTTACTTTAACATCACCAGTCAGGTCTCTGGTGAGCTCAGGTGATACCAAACGTGATAGTGGAGGGACTGACGACTACCGATTGGTCAGACAGAACGGTCACTGCACTATCAGTGAGAGATGAGACAGGTTTAGACAACCCAGACCCCCCATCTTTAAATAGAAATCCAGATGTGTGCATCTGACACACACACAGTAGTTAGTGGTGGGGGTTTACTATGGGAGTGTAGGGGAGAGTCAGAGACCTCTGGTTGGATGGACTCTACACGCCCCTGTGTGTCGAACCGGTGAGCACAGTAGAGGTGAGGCAAGTCAGTACCGTGGGCGAGTCAGTACCACGGGCGGGTCAGTACCACGGGCGAGTCAGTACCGTGAGCGAGTCAGTACCGTGAGCGAGTCAGTACCGTGGGCGAGTCAGTACCGTGGGCGAGTCAGTACCTTGGGCGAGTCAGTACCGTGGGCAAGTCAGTACCATGTTTTACTCAGTACCCTGGGCAAGTCCGTACCGTGGGCGAGTCAGTACCCTAGGCGAGTCAGTACCATGGGCGAGTCAGTACCGTGGGCAAGTCAGTACCTGAGGCGAGTCAGTACCATGGGCGAGTCAGTACCATGGGCGAGTCAGTACCATGGGCGAGTCAGTACCATGTTTTACTCAGTACCCTGGGCGATTCCGTACCGTGGGCGAGTCAGTACCGTGGGCGAGTCAGTACCCTATGCGAGTCAGTACCGTGGGTGAGTCAGTACCCTATGCGAGTCAGTACCGTGGGCGAGTCAGTACCGTGGGCGAGTCAGTACCCTAGGCGAGTCAGTACCATGGGCGAGTCAGTACCTTGGGCGAGTCAGTACCATGGGCGAGTCAGTACCGTGGGCGAGTCAGTACCCTATGCGAGTCAGTACCGTGGGTGAGTCAGTACCCTATGCGAGTCAGTACCGTGGGTGAGTCAGTACCGTGGGCGAGTCACTACCGTGGGCGAGTCAGTACCGTGGGCGAGTCAGTACCATGGGCGAGTCAGTGCCATGGGCGAGTCAGTACCGTGGGCGAGTCAGTACCGTGGGCGAGTCAGTACCCTATATGAGTCAGTACCGTGGGTGAGTCAGTACCCTATGCGAGTCAGTACCGTGGGCGAGTCAGTACCGTGGGCGAGTCAGTACCGTGGGCGAGTCAGTACCGTGGGCGAGTCAGTACCGTGGGCGAGTCAGTACCGTGGGCGAGTCAGTACCGTGGGCGAGTCAGGACCGTGGGCGAGTCAGGACCGTGGGCGAGTCAGTACCGTGGGCGAGTCAGTACCGTGGGCGAGTCAGGACCGTGGGCGAGTCAGTACCGCGGGCGAGTCAGTACCGCGGGCGAGTCAGTACCGCGGGTGAGTCAGTACCGTGGGTGAGTCAGTTACTGTGGGCGAGTCAGTACCGTGGGCGAGTCAGTACCGTGGGCGAGTCAGTACCGTGGGCGAGTCAGTACCGTGGGTGAGTCAGTTACTGTGGGTGAGTCAGTACCGTGGGTGAGTCAGTTACTGTGGGTGAGTCAGTACCGTGGGTGAGTCAGTTACTGTGGGCGAGTCAGTACCGCGGGCGAGTCAGGACCGTGGGCGAGTCAGTACCGCGGGTGAGTCAGTACCGTGGGTGAGTCAGTTACTGTGGGTGAGTCAGTACTGTGGGTGAGTCAGTTACTGTGGGCGAGTCAGTACCGTGGGCGAGTCAGTACCGTGGGCGAGTCAGTACCGTGGGCGAGTCAGTACCGTGGGCGAGTCAGTACCGTGGGCGAGTCAGTACCGTGGGCGAGTCAGTACCGTGGGTGAGTCAGTACCGTGGGTGAGTCAGTACCGCGGGCGAGTCAGTACCGTGGGCGAGTCAGTACCGTGGGCGAGTCAGTACCGTGGGTGAGTCAGTACTGTGGGTGAGTCAGTACCGCGGGCGAGTCAGTACCGCGGGCGAGTCAGGACCGCGGGCGAGTCAGGACCGCGGGCGAGTCAGGACCGTGGGCGAGTCAGTACCGTGGGCGAGTCAGTACCGTGGGTGAGTCAGTACCCTATGCGAGTCAGTACCGTGGGTGAGTCAGTACCCTATGCGAGTCAGTACCGTGGGTGAGTCAGTACCCTATGCGAGTCAGTACCGTGGGTGAGTCAGTACCGTGGGCGAGTCACTACCGTGGGCGAGTCAGTACCGTGGGCGAGTCAGTACCATGGGCGAGTCAGTGCCATGGGCGAGTCAGTACCGTGGGCGAGTCAGTACCCTATATGAGTCAGTACCGTGGGTGAGTCAGTACCCTATGCGAGTCAGTACCGTGGGCGAGTCAGTACCGTGGGCGAGTCAGTACCGTGGGTGAGTCAGTACCGTGGGCGAGTCAGTACCGTGGGCTAGTCAGTACCGTGGGCGAGTCAGTACCGTGGGCGAGTCAGTACCGTGGGCTAGTCAGTACCGTGGGCGAGTCAGTACCGTGGGCGAGTCAGTACCGTGGGCGAGTCAGTACCGTGGGCGAGTCAGGACCGTGGGCGAGTCAGTACCGTGGGCGAGTCAGTACCGCGGGCGAGTCAGGACCGTGGGCGAGTCAGGACCGTGGGCGAGTCAGGACCGTGGGCGAGTCAGTACCGTGGGCGAGTCAGTACCGTGGGCGAGTCAGTGCCATGGGCGAGTCAGTACCGTGGGCGAGTCAGTACCCTATATGAGTCAGTACCGTGGGTGAGTCAGTACCCTATGCGAGTCAGTACCGTGGGCGAGTCAGTACCGTGGGCGAGTCAGTACCGTGGGCGAGTCAGTACCGTGGGCGAGTCAGTACCGTGGGCTAGTCAGTACCGTGGGCGAGTCAGTACCGTGGGCGAGTCAGTACCGTGGGCTAGTCAGTACCGTGGGCGAGTCAGTACCGTGGGCGAGTCAGTACCGTGGGCGAGTCAGGACCGTGGGCGAGTCAGGAACGTGGGCGAGTCAGTACCGTGGGCGAGTCAGTACCGCGGGCGAGTCAGGACCGTGGGCGAGTCAGGACCGTGGGCGAGTCAGTACCGTGGGCGAGTCAGTACCGTGGGCGAGTCAGTACCGTGGGCGAGTCAGTACCGTGGGCGAGTCAGTACCGTGGGTGAGTCAGTACCCTATGCGAGTCAGTACCGTGGGCGAGTCAGTACCGTGGGCGAGTCAGTACCGTGGGCGAGTCAGTACCGTGGGCGAGTCAGTACCGTGGGTGAGTCAGTACCGTGGGTGAGTCAGTACCCTATGCGAGTCAGTACCGTGGGCGAGTCAGTACCGTGGGCGAGTCAGTACCGTGGGCGAGTCAGTACCGTGGGCGAGTCAGTACCGTGGGCGAGTCAGTACCGTGGGAGTCCATCCGTGTTAAAGAGTCTTCTGCCCGTGTTATCTAACGTGTTCGCCCAGCCTGTGTGAACACGTAGATCACAGCTAACGATGACGTCATGTTTCACACACGCCTTGAACAGTTGTCAGGGGACATGACGGATGTGGCAGGATGGGAGGGGCTAATACAAGATGCTGTCAGTGGAATTATGGGAAACGTAGGAGCAAGTGTTGAAGCTTTAAACACACGAGGGTGAAATTCAGGCCGTCAGCCTCAGACTCACGTCTGAACACTTTGACTGTTTTACTTCTGTCTTTCACAACATTTCCAAAGAAATTTAAAACTCAAAGATTTTTTTGTTCAGTTTTCAAGTTGTTGATGGACCACTGATGAATGCCTGAACACATCCAGTGACGTTAAAGTACAATAATCCCTCACGCCTACACGCATCAACACGCGTGACTTCACCTCATCACGAGATTTTTGGTCGGCAGTCATGTGATTCCGTACGAGCATTCTATTGGCTGACGGCATCCTGAAGCGCGCCGCGTTCAGTGTTGGACTTCTGTGAGTCACTAAAGTGTTTTAAACAGTGTCAGAGTTTGAAGGTAAGACAGATGGGGGGGTTCATATCAGTCTGGGGGGGTTCAGAAACGTAACAAGGTTGATATTTTTAATTTATATTATTGCTAAATATATAAGATGTTGTAGAGGGAAGAATGTGGTTGTAACCATCAGATGCATGTGGACGCGTGTGGATGCGTGTGGATGCGTGTGGATGCGTGTGGATACGTGTGGATACGTGTGGATGTGTGTGGATGTGTGTGGATGCGTGTGGATGTGTGTGGATACGTGTGGATACGTGTGGATGCGTGTGGATGTGTGTGGATGCGTGTGGATGCGTGTGGATGCGTGTGGACGCGTGTGGATACGTGTGGATACGTGTGGATGCGTGTGGATGTGTGTGGATGCGTGTGGATGCGTGTGGATGTGTGTGAATGCGAGTGGACGCGTGTGGATGCGTGTGGATACGTGTGGATACGTGTGGATGCGTGTGGATGCGTGTGGATGCGTGTGGATGCGTGTGAATGCGTGTGGATGCGTGTGGATGCGTGTGGATGCGTGTGGATGCGTGTGGATGCGTGAGGATGCGTGTGGATGCGTGTGGATGTGTGTGGATACGTGTGGATGCGTGTGGATGCGTGTGGATGTGTGTGGATACGTGTGGATGCGTGTGGATGTGTGTGGATGCGTGAGGATGCGTGTGGATGTGTGTGGATACGTGTGGATGCGTGTGGATGCGTGTGGATACGTGTGGATACGTGTGGATACGTGTGGATGTGTGTGAATGCGAGTGGACGCGTGTGGATGCGTGTGGATACGTGTGGATACGTGTGGATGTGTGTGGATGCGTGTGGATGCGTGTGGATGTGTGTGAATGCGAGTGGACGCGTGTGGATGCGTGTGGATGTGTGTGGATACGTGTGGATGCGTGTGGATGCGTGTGGATGTGTGTGGATACGTGTGGATGCGTGTGGATGCGTGAGGATGCGTGTGGATGCGTGTGGATGTGTGTGGATACGTGTGGATGCGTGTGGATGCGTGTGGATACGTGTGGATACGTGTGGATACGTGTGGATGTGTGTGAATGCGAGTGGACGCGTGTGGATGCGTGTGGATGCGTGTGGATACGTGTGGATGTGTGTGGATGCGTGTGGATGCGTGTGGATGTGTGTGAATGCGAGTGGACGCGTGTGGATGCGTGTGGATACGTGTGGATACGTGTGGATACGTGTGGACGCGTGTGGATGCGTGTGGATACGTGTGGATACGTGTGGATGTGTGTGGATGCGTGTGGATGCGTGTGGATGTGTGTGAATGCGAGTGGACGCGTGTGGATGCGTGTGGATACGTGTGGATACGTGTGGATGTGTGTGGATGCATGTGGATGCGTGTGGATGTGTGTGAATGCGAGTGGACGCGTGTGGATGCGTGTGGATACGTGTGGATACGTGTGGATGCGTGTGGATGTGTGTGGATGCGTGTGGATACGTGTGGATACGTGTGGATGTGTGTGGATGCGTGTGGATGCGTGTGGATACGTGTGGATGCGTGTGGATGCGTGTGGATGTGTGTGGATGCGTGTGGATGCGTGTGGATGCGTGTGGACGCGTGTGGATACGTGTGGATACGTGTGGATACGTGTGGATGTGTGTGGATGCGTGTGGATGCGTGTGGATGTGTGTGAATGCGAGTGGACGCGTGTGGATGCGTGTGGATACGTGTGGATGCGTGTGGATGCGTGTGGATGCGTGTGGATGCGTGTGAATGCGTGTGGATGCGTGTGGATGCATGTGGATGCGTGTGGATGCGTGTGGATGCATGAGGATGCGTGTGGATGCGTGTGGATGTGTGTGGATACGTGTGGATGCGTGTGGATGCGTGTGGATGTGTGTGGATGCGTGTGGATGCGTGTGGACGCGTGTGGATACGTGTGGATACGTGTGGATACGTGTGGATGTGTGTGAATGCGAGTGGACGCGTGTGGATGCGTGTGGATACGTGTGGATACGTGTGGATGCGTGTGGATGCGTGTGGATGCGTGTGGATGCGTGTGAATGCGAGTGGACGCGTGTGGATGCGTGTGGATACGTGTGGATACGTGTGGATGCGTGTGGATGCGTGTGGATGCGTGTGGATACGTGTAGATACGTGTGGATGTGTGTGGATGCGTGTGGATGCGTGTGGATACGTGTGGATGCGTGTGAATGCGTGTGGATGCGTGTGGATGCGTGTGAATGCGAGTGGACGCGTGTGGATGCGTGTGGATGCGTGTGGATGCGTGTGGATGCGTGTGGATGCGTGTGGATGCGTGTGAATGCGTGTGGATGCATGTGGATGCGTGTGAATGCGTGTGGATGCATGAGGATGCGTGTGGATGCGTGTGGATGCATGTGGATGCGTGTGGATGCATGAGGATGCGTGTGGATGCGTGTGGATGTGTGTGAATGCGAGTGGACGCGTGTGGATGCGTGTGGATGCGTGTGGATGCGTGTGGATGCGTGTGGATGCGTGTGGATACGTGTGAATGCGTGTGGATGCGTGTGGATACGTGTGGATGCGTGTGGATGCGAGTGAATGCGTGTGGATACGTGTGGATGCGTGTGAATGCGTGTGGATGCGTGTGAATGCGTGTGGGTGCGTGTGGATGCATGAGGATGCGTGTGGATGCGAGTGAATGCGTGTGGATGCGTGTGGATGCGTGTGAATGCGTGTGGATGCGTGTGAATGCGTGTGGGTGCGTGTGAATGCGTGTGGGTGCGTGTGGATGCGAGTGAATGCGTGTGGATGCGTGTGGATGCGTGTGAATGCGTGTGGATGCGTGTGAATGCGTGTGGGTGCGTGTGGATGCGTGTGAATGCGTGTGGGTGCGTGTGGATGCGTGTGAATGCGTGTGGGTGCGTGTGGATGCATGAGGATGCGTGTGGATGCGTGTGAATGCGTGTGGGTGCGTGTGGATACGTGTGGGTGCGTGTGGATACGTGTGGGTGCGTGTGGATACGTGTGGGTGCGTGTGGATACGTGTGGGTGCGTGTGGATACGTGTGGGTGCGTGTGGAAGCCTCAGAGGAACACGCATCAGATAACAGACGTGACAATGAAGGCCTGAGGTGAGAATAAAGACTCTAAAAGCAGCGCTTCATCTTGAACTCCACCCTCTCTGCTTCAGCTGAAGAACCCCCGATGCTATGTGCCACACACACACACACACACACACACACACACACACACACACACACACACACACACACACACACACACACACACACACACACACACACACACACACACCCCGGGGCCCATTAAAGGCTGCATTGTTTTCCAGGGGTCAGCCTGGGTTTCATTCCAAACTCTAACGCAAACCAGGAAATGCGAGTCGAGCCTTTTAAAGCCGTCACTCCCCAAGACGAACGACGCTGTTGTTCCCCCCCCAGCTCCCGGTGGGTCCCCACAAATGTCCACCATACCCCCCCCCCCCCCACGACGCTGCTGAAATGTCCCAGAAACCCCCGCCGGAGGTCTTCCTGCCTCCTGACGGCATCACGGTCAAACAGCAGCGGGCTCAGGGAGCACGGCATGCTGGGATGCATCCAGGCCAGATCTGCCCTTTGTGTGTCACACACAAAGGGCAGATGCGTGGTGTAAAGCCCCTTTGAGGGCCGCCGGGGCAGCGGGGCCGGGGCAGCGGGGCCGGCGCTGAAGAGCTGCCCTCCAGGTTTTGTTGTGGGCTTTCCATCACAATCGCCCCCGAGCGGAGGAAGGGCGCGGGGGCTGCTGTACTTTTCCGCTCCCAGCCCCCCCCCGTTCTCCCCTCATATCTCATCCTTTCCTGTTGCACTTATCTGAGCTACCTGAGGGTTACACACACACACACACACACACACACACACACACACACTGTGATGCTAATCTTAAAGCTAAAGTGAATGCGGGTGTAGATTGTCTTCATGGGGGGGACAATGGTGACCCGTTGACATCGCTGTGGTGATAATATACACCAGGCTTAAAGCTAAGTCATTAGCATTGAGTCGTAGCACACCAAAGGCTCCATATTAATGCTATGCTAATTCCAGCCACATGGAAGCTATTTTGTTAACTAATGTGGGAAAGGCCTCGGCTGTGGGGGGGTCCGCCTCGTTTGCATATGCAAAGATGGTTTAATGAGATTGGATTCAACATAGCGGCACATGGAGGACATTATCAATGGGTTTCACACCGCTGTCAGTGGTGATAGGCTCTGATCACAGATCAATACCTGGAGCTAACGGATGATTCCAGTGGGAACGAAACTAAAAGGTGTCTTCAGACAGTTTCTATTAAAGGTGTCTTCAGACAGTTTCTACTAAAGGTGTCTTCAGACAGTTTCTATTAAAGGTGTCTTCAGACAGTTTCTACTAAAGGTGTCTTCAGACAGTTTCTACTAAAGGTGTCTTCAGACAGTTTCTACTAAAGGTGTCTTCAGACAGTTTCTACTAAAGGTGTCTTCAGACAGTTTCTACTAAAGGTGTCTTCAGACAGTTTCTATTAAAGGTGTCTTCAGACAGTTTCTACTAAAGGTGTCTTCAGACAGTTTCTACTAAAGGTGTCTTCAGACAGTTTCTACTAAAGGTGTCTTCAGACAGTTTCTACTAAAGGTGTCTTCAGACAGTTTCTATTAAAGGTGTCTTCAGACAGTTTCTATTAAAGGTGTCTTCTGACAGTTTCTATTATAGGTGTCTTCAGACAGTTTCTATTAAAGGTGTCTTCAGACAGTTTCTATTAAAGGTGTCTTCAGACAGTTTCTACTAAAGGTGTCTTCAGACAGTTTCTATTAAAGGTGTCTTCAGACAGTTTCTACTAAAGGTGTCTTCAGACAGTTTCTACTAAAGGTGTCTTCAGACAGTTTCTACTAAAGGTGTCTTCAGACAGTTTCTACTAAAGGTGTCTTCAGACAGTTTCTACTAAAGGTGTCTTCAGACAGTTTCTATTAAAGGTGTCTTCAGACAGTTTCTACTAAAGGTGTCTTCAGACAGTTTCTACTAAAGGTGTCTTCAGACAGTTTCTATTAAAGGTGTCTTCAGACAGTTTCTATTAAAGGTGTCTTCAGACAGTCTCTATTAAAGGTGTCTTCAGACAGTCTCTACTAAAGGTGTCTTCAGACAGTTTCTACTAAAGGTGTCTTCAGACAGTTTCTATTAAAGGTGTCTTCAGACAGTTTCTATTAAAGGTGTCTTCAGACAGTTTCTATTAAAGGTGTCTTCAGACAGTTTCTACTAAAGGTGTCTTCAGACAGTCTCTACTAAAGGTGTCTTCAGACAGTCTCTACTAAAGGTGTCTTCAGACAGTCTCTACTAAAGGTGTCTTCAGACAGTTTCTATTAAAGGTGTCTTCAGACAGTCTCTATTAAAGGTGTCTTCAGACAGTCTCTACTAAAGGTGTCTTCAGACAGTCTCTACTAAAGGTGTCTTCAGACAGTCTCTACTAAAGGTGTCTTCAGACAGTCTCTACTAAAGGTGTCTTCAGATAGTTTCTTCTAAAGGTGTCTTCAGACAGTTTCTACTAAAGGTGTCTTCAGACAGTTTCTACTAAAGGTGTCTTCAGACAGTTTCTACTAAAGGTGTCTTCAGACAGTTTCTACTAAAGGTGTCTTCAGACAGTTTCTATTAAAGGTGTCTTCAGACAGTTTCTACTAAAGGTGTCTTCAGACAGTTTCTATTAAAGGTGTCTTCAGACAGTTTCTACTAAAGGTGTCTTCAGACAGTTTCTATTAAAGGTGTCTTCAGACAGTTTCTATTAAAGGTGTCTTCAGACAGTTTCTATTAAAGGTGTCTTCAGACAGTTTCTATTAAAGGTGTCTTCAGACAGTCTCTACTAAAGGTGTCTTCAGACAGTCTCTACTAAAGGTGTCTTCAGACAGTTTCTAATAAAGGTGTCTTCAGACAGTCTCTACTAAAGGTGTCTTCAGACAGTTTCTACTAAAGGTGTCTTCAGACAGTCTCTACTAAAGGTGTCTTCAGACAGTTTCTACTAAAGGTGTCTTCAGACAGTTTCTACTAAAGGTGTCTTCAGACAGTTTCTACTAAAGGTGTCTTCAGACAGTTTCTATTAAAGGTGTCTTCAGACAGTTTCTACTAAAGGTGTCTTCAGACAGTTTCTATTAAAGGTGTCTTCAGACAGTTTCTACTAAAGGTGTCTTCAGACAGTTTCTATTAAAGGTGTCTTCAGACAGTTTCTATTAAAGGTGTCTTCAGACAGTTTCTACTAAAGGTGTCTTCAGACAGTTTCTATTAAAGGTGTCTTCAGACAGTCTCTACTAAAGGTGTCTTCAGACAGTCTCTACTAAAGGTGTCTTCAGACAGTTTCTACTAAAGGTGTCTTCAGACAGTTTCTACTAAAGGTGTCTTCAGACAGTTTCTACTAAAGGTGTCTTCAGACAGTTTCTATTAAAGGTGTCTTCAGACAGTTTCTACTAAAGGTGTCTTCAGACAGTTTCTACTAAAGGTGTCTTCAGACAGTTTCTATTAAAGGTGTCTTCAGACAGTTTCTATTAAAGGTGTCTTCAGACAGTTTCTACTAAAGGTGTCTTCAGACAGTTTCTGTTAAAGGTGTCTTCAGACAGTTTCTACTAAAGGTGTCTTCAGACAGTTTCTACTAAAGGTGTCTTCAGACAGTTTCTATTAAAGGTGTCTTCAGACAGTTTCTAATAAAGGTGTCTTCAGACAGTTTCTATTAAAGGTGTCTTCAGACAGTCTCTACTAAAGGTGTCTTCAGACAGTTTCTATTAAAGGTGTCTTCAGACAGTTTCTACTAAAGGTGTCTTCAGACAGTTTCTACTAAAGGTGTCTTCAGACAGTTTCTATTAAAGGTGTCTTCAGACAGTTTCTATTAATGGTGTCTTCAGACAGTTTCTATTAAAGGTGTCTTCAGACAGTTTCTATTAAAGGTGTCTTCAGACAGTTTCTACTAAAGGTGTCTTCAGACAGTTTCTACTAAAGGTGTCTTCAGACAGTTTCTACTAAAGGTGTCTTCAGACAGTTTCTACTAAAGGTGTCTTCAGACAGTTTCTACTAAAGGTGTCTTCAGACAGTTTCTACTAAAGGTGTCTTCAGACAGTTTCTAATAAAGGTGTCTTCAGACAGTTTCTACTAAAGGTGTCTTCAGACAGTTTCTACTAAAGGTGTCTTCAGACAGTTTCTATTAAAGGTGTCTTCAGACAGTTTCTACTAAAGGTGTCTTCAGACAGTTTCTACTAAAGGTGTCTTCAGACAGTTTCTATTATAGGTGTCTTCAGACAGTTTCTACTAAAGGTGTCTTCAGACAGTTTCTACTAAAGGTGTCTTCAGACAGTTTCTACTAAAGGTGTCTTCAGACAGTCTCTACTAAAGGTGTCTTCAGACAGTTTCTACTAAAGGTGTCTTCAGACAGTCTCTACTAAAGGTGTCTTCAGACAGTTTCTACTAAAGGTGTCTTCAGACAGTCTCTACTAAAGGTGTCTTCAGACAGTTTCTACTAAAGGTGTCTTCAGACAGTTTCTACTAAAGGTGTCTTCAGACAGTTTCTACTAAAGGTGTCTTCAGACAGTTTCTATTAAAGGTGTCTTCAGACAGTTTCTACTAAAGGTGTCTTCAGACAGTTTCTATTAAAGGTGTCTTCAGACAGTTTCTATTAAAGGTGTCTTCAGACAGTTTCTATTAAAGGTGTCTTCAGACAGTTTCTATTAAAGGTGTCTTCAGACAGTTTCTACTAAAGGTGTCTTCAGACAGTTTCTATTAAAGGTGTCTTCAGACAGTCTCTACTAAAGGTGTCTTCAGACAGTCTCTACTAAAGGTGTCTTCAGACAGTTTCTACTAAAGGTGTCTTCAGACAGTTTCTATTAAAGGTGTCTTCAGACAGTTTCTACTAAAGGTGTCTTCAGACAGTTTCTATTAAAGGTGTCTTCAGACAGTTTCTACTAAAGGTGTCTTCAGACAGTTTCTACTAAAGGTGTCTTCAGACAGTTTCTATTAAAGGTGTCTTCAGACAGTTTCTATTAAAGGTGTCTTCAGACAGTTTCTACTAAAGGTGTCTTCAGACAGTTTCTGTTAAAGGTGTCTTCAGACAGTTTCTACTAAAGGTGTCTTCAGACAGTTTCTACTAAAGGTGTCTTCAGACAGTTTCTATTAAAGGTGTCTTCAGACAGTTTCTACTAAAGGTGTCTTCAGACAGTTTCTATTAAAGGTGTCTTCAGACAGTCTCTACTAAAGGTGTCTTCAGACAGTTTCTATTAAAGGTGTCTTCAGACAGTTTCTACTAAAGGTGTCTTCAGACAGTTTCTAATAAAGGTGTCTTCAGACAGTTTCTATTAAAGGTGTCTTCAGACAGTTTCTATTAAAGGTGTCTTCAGACAGTTTCTATTAAAGGTGTCTTCAGACAGTTTCTATTAAAGGTGTCTTCAGACAGTTTCTACTAAAGGTGTCTTCAGACAGTTTCTACTAAAGGTGTCTTCAGACAGTTTCTACTAAAGGTGTCTTCAGACAGTTTCTACTAAAGGTGTCTTCAGACAGTTTCTACTAAAGGTGTCTTCAGACAGTTTCTATTAAAGGTGTCTTCAGACAGTTTCTATTAAAGGTGTCTTCAGACAGTTTCTACTAAAGGTGTCTTCAGACAGTTTCTACTAAAGGTGTCTTCAGACAGTTTCTATTAAAGGTGTCTTCAGACAGTTTCTACTAAAGGTGTCTTCAGACAGTTTCTATTAAAGTTCCAACCAGTCAACTTGAGAGCCGTCAGGGGCAGAACAGAGGAACACCTGACCTCCAGCGTCTGTTATCGTTCTGACGCTGGTCCAAACACACCTGGGGTGTGACTCTGAGCAGGTGGGGGGGGGGGTGAAAACACGTGTGTTTGCAGTGCATCCAGTCAAACCTGCATGAATGTGTGTGCTGGGGGTGGGGTGGGTGGGGTGGAAACAACACACACGCCCTCCAGAGACGAGTAGCTCTGCTGTCCGGTTTGGTCTGCCGGGGGGGGGTCACACCGACGTGTTTCAGCGGAGACAGGAAACACGCTCAGCTGAAACGGGCTTCTGCCTATTTATAGGAACAGAATTGGAGTCTGAAGAGCCTCTGACCCCCCCCCAGCACTGCTATTGATCCTCTGTGGCATCAGCGTAAGACCCCCCAACCATACCTTCTACACCCTCGGGGCTCTGGGGTGGATTCCCCTCTGAAATAACGCATCTCCATCATCAGACCATCAGAACAGAAGGGCTTCCAGTGGGGGTGGGGTGGGGGGGTACAGCAGGAGTGTGGACAAACCCCCGACCAACATGGCTGCTGGCTGAAGGATTAACACGAGGGGGAGGGGATGCATACAGTAAAATGGTTCCTCCACATGCCTCTCAGTGCTTTCAAGGAAACCCCCACCGACACGCCGCTGGAAGCGTGTTAGAATGGAGACCAGCATCACTGGTGTCACGGGTTCACCAGCGTGAACCAGAACACGGATAAACACAAGTGTGGACCGTTCAGAGAGACGACCGCCTCACGTGTCCACAAAAACACAGAACATTCTGGGCTTGTGCAACACCGATGATGATGATGATGATGATGATGTCATCGCCGCTACCCAGCAAAGACCCAGAGTTCAATCCACCGCCACACCAGAACGCGTCAGAACACACACAAACAAAGCACCTGAAGGCATCACGACGTGGACCCCCGCCTAGTCTGAGAACCCAGAACCCCTCCCAGCGCCGACACCCAGAGCAGCGACGCCCCGGATCGCTGACACACCACACACACACACACACACACACACACACACACACACACACCATCATGGTCTCCATGGCGACTTCAGGCCAGATAGTCTCTAAAAGGTCTTCATTTATTTAAATGAATACGAAGCAACGCCCCCCCAGAAAGAGGTTAAAATACACAACCAGGCTACACTCGGACATAAACCCCCCCACACCAGGCTCTCCTCTCACCTTCCCATGTGTCCATTTCATGCTTCTCCCGTCTGCCTGGCCTCCATTAACGCTGGCCCCCGCTGCAGAGACGTCTCCAGCGACCTCCCTCCTCCAGCGCCGGCCCTCCTCTGGCCACAGCCGCTGCGCCGCAGCCCACTGACCGCTTTACTGCTGGTCACATGACCGCAGAGTTCAAGCCCCGGGGTCACGGCCTGCCTGCGGCTCCAATGACAGCCAGGGGTTATCTGAGTGGAACTGATAGTCCTATTTTGGCTGCCCAACAATGCTACTCCCCAGTCCAGCCCCGCTTTAAATTAGCCCTCAGGCGAGCCCCTGGTGGTCCTGAGGCGGCTGCAGTGAACGCCCGAGCACAAACCGCTCCAAGCTGACCAAACACTCACATGTTAAAACACTCAGTGGAGGGGGTGTGGGCTGAAGGTTCACCACAGGTTCCTGAGAACCAATCAGAGGGAGCCCTGCTCCGTTACTCCCTACATGTTTCTTGCATCCGTACATACGGTACAGCAGGTGGACACGCGTCACCACCACAGCCCATCCACACCTGAACCAGACGCCTCTCTGAACACAGTCTTCATCTTAATTTGAAGTTCTATTGTCGCCCAGCAACCCACACCAGCAAGAACGCTCTGACCACGTCCCTCCATCTTCACCCCCACGTGAAACAACCGCCTGAACAGAATCACTTTACATTCCCTGCTCCAAAAGGACAAACTGCTTCTCATCAGTGTGTGTGTGTGTGTGTGGAACGTGTGTGTGTCTGGAACGTGTGTGTGTGGAACGTATGTGTGTGGAACGTATGTGTGTGTGGAACGTGTGTGTGTGTGGAACGTGTGTGTGTGGAACGTGTGTGAAGACACGAGCAAACAAACAAACAAACACACACACACAAACAAACACACACACCCTAACTGGCTTTGTGTAATCTAATCCTTAATCCAGTCAGTCATGTGACCCAGACGATCATTCAGAACGACTCCATGAGGATCACGGTTGGATCATTAACAACTTCTGCACCAAAAACTACAAGCACAATGCCCACGTGTTCTGGACACTACCATAACACAATCACTATTGGTGCACCAGAGGTCTTGTTTCATCAGAAAGCTCCTTCACACGCTGCATTCCATTCATGCTGACCTCAGAGTGTGTATCAGCCCCCAATGCAGGGCTGGTGCTACTGGAACACCTTGTTTGGTAGGCCAGTGTGTGTGTGTAGGCTCACTGAGTGTGTGTAGGCTCACTGAGTGTGTGTAGGCTCACTGAGTGTGTGTAGGCTCACTGAGTGTGTGTAGGCTCACTGAGTGTGTGTAGGCTCACTGAGTGTGTGTAGGCTCACTGAGTGTGTGTAGGCTCACTGAGTGTGTGTAGGCTCACTGAGTGTGTGTGCTACTTAGTTCCTAACCCCACTGGTCCTGAGAACACGAGCAGTTGGTCTGTCCTTACCTTCCAGAGCGTTCTCCTCCTTCATGCCCCCCGGCGGCCGGCTGCAGGGCCCATAGCCATGAGCCTCCAGTGTGTCCCCGCTGTGCCACGCCCTACACCTGATGTTCTGCTCCCAGCAGCCCCGTGGCTTCAGAGCCACGCCCTACACCTGATGCTCTGCTCCCAGCAGCCCCGTGGCTTCAGAGCCACGCCCTACACCTGATGCTCTGCTCCCAGCAGCCCCGTGGCTTCAGAGCCACGCCCTACACCTGATGTTCTGCTCCCAGCAGCCCCGTGGCTTCAGAGCCTCTAAACAGACCATGGTGCAGGAGCGTCCTGATCACTGAGCCGGGTCCCTGCCCACCCCCTGAAGCTCCACCCCTCTAATACCACTTGTTTACTCTCAAAGCAGCAGCAACAAGCCCCGCCCCCCAGGGCCCAACCCCCCATGAGAATGTTAATGACCTGGCCAAACTCACATATGAGGAGCTTTTCACATTCAAATGCAGAGATGCTGTGAATGCTAACGCAGCGGCACAGGTGGAGCTGTCACTCCCGCACTTGTTGCTGGGGTCAAAGGTAGTCCCGCCGTCTCCACGGCAACGCCACGCTAACACCATAAGAGTCCGCTGCCATATGTCGCGTGATCCACAGAGGGCTTACGACAGGGCAACAGCCACGCTGACATAACCCTACGTCTGCATGTAGAATTGGGGCTAGCACTCAGGCTAAAGGCTAGTGTTCACGCTAAAGGGTTCAAGCTACATGATAATGTTAACGCTAGTGTTCACACTACAGGCTAGTGTTCACGGTACATGCTAATGTTCATGCTAGAGGCTAGTCTTCACGCTAGATTCAAGTGTTCACGCTACAGGCTAGTGTGCACAGTATAGGCTAATGTTCACACTGCAGGCTAGTGTTCACGCTAACGGCTAGTGTTCACACAAACGGCTAGTGTTCACACTAAAGACTGGTGCTCATGGTACAGGCTAATGTTCACGCTAAAGGCTAGTGCTCACGGTACAGGCTAATGTTCACGCTATAGGGTAATGTTCACACTAAAGGCTAGCGCTCACACTACAGGCTAATGTTCACATTACAGGCTAATGTTCACACTAAAGGCTAGTGCTCATGCTAAAGGGCAAATGTTCATACTAAAGACTAGTGTTCACAGTACAAGCTAATGTTCACGCTAGCGTTCAAGCTACATGCTAATGTTCACGCTAGAGGCTAGTCTTCATGCTAGAGACTAGTCTTCATGCTAGAGGCTAGTGTTCATGCAACAGGCTAGTGTTCACGCTACATGCTAATGTTCACGCTACAGGCTAATGTTCACGCTAGAGGATAGTGTTCACGCTAGAGGATAGTGTTCACGCTAGAGGTTAGTGTTCACGCTACATGCTAGTGTTCACATTAAAAAGCTTGTGTTCACGCTACAGGCTAGTGTTCACGCTACAGGCTAATGTTCATGCTAGAGTCTAGTGTTCATGCTAGCGCTCACACTAGAGGCTAGTGCTCATGCTAGAGGCTAATGCCCACGCTACAGGCTAGTATTCACGCTAGTTTTCACACTATAGGCTAGTGTTCATGCTAGTGCTAACACTAGAGGCTAGTGCTCACGCTAGAGGCTAATGTCCATGCTGAAGGCTAGTATTCACACTAGTCTTCACACTACAGGCTAGTGTTCATGCTAGATCAGGCTAGAAGCTAGTGTTCATGCTACAGGCTAATGCCCATGCTGCAGGCTAGTATTCACGCTAGTCTTCACATTAGAGGCTAGTGTTCATACTAGTGCTTACGCTACAGGCTAGTGCTCACGCTACAGGTTAGTGTTCCCGCTAGAGGCTATTGTTCACGCTAGAGGCCAGCTTTCACGCTAAAGGCGAGTATTCACGCGACAGGCTAATACTCACGCTACAGGCTATTGTTCACACTAGTGCTCACTCTAGAGGCTAGTGATCACGCTACAGGCTAGTGTTCACGCTAGAGGCTATCATTCATGATAAAGGCTAATGCTCACGCTAGAGGCTGGTGTTCACGCTAGTGTTCACACTAGAGGTTGGCGTTCATGCTAATGCTCACGGTAGAAGCTAATGATCATGCTAGTACTCATGCTAGAGACTAGTATTCATGCTGGTGCTCACACTAGAGGTTAGTGCTCACATTAGATGCTAGTGTTCATGTGACAGGGTAATGCTCATGCTACAGGATAGTGATCATGCTACTGCTCACATTAGAGGCTAGTGTTCATGCTAGAGGTTAGTGTTCACGTTACATGCTAGAGTTGACACTAAAAGGCTGGTGTTCACACCACAGGCTAGTGTTCACGCTACAGGCTAATGTTCACGCTAGAGGCTAGTGTTCATGCTAGAGCTAACACTAGAGGTTAGTGCTCATGCTAGAGGCTAATGCCAACGATGAAGGCTAGTAATCACGCTAGTCTTCACACTACAGGCTAGTGTTCATGCTAGTGCTTATGCTAGAGGCTAGTGTTCTCACTAGCGCTCACATTAGAGGCTAGTGTTCACGCTAGAGGCTAGCTTTAACGCTACAAGCTAGTGTTAACACGACAGGCTAATACTCACGCTACAGGCTATTGTTTACACTAGTGCTCACGCTAGAGGCTAGCATTCACAATAAAGGGTAGTGCTCACACTAGAGGCTAGTGCTCACGCTAGAGGCTGGCGTTCGTGCTAGTGCTCATGGTAGAGGCTAGTAATCACGCTAGTACTCACGCTAGAGGCTAGTATTCACGCTAGTGCTCACACTAGAGGCTAGTGTTCGTCCTAGTCCTCACACTAGAGGCTAGTGTTCATGC
Organism: Antennarius maculatus; assembly: GCA_013358685.1. Taxonomy (NCBI): domain Eukaryota; kingdom Metazoa; phylum Chordata; class Actinopteri; order Lophiiformes; family Antennariidae; genus Antennarius; species Antennarius maculatus. Next base: position 509,908 of record CM023608.1, on the reverse strand, counting down.
TACTGCTCACACTAGAGGCTAGTGTTCATGCTCGTGCTCACGCTAGAGGCTATTGTTCATGCTAGTGCTCACGGTAGAAGCTGGTGTTCACGCTAGTGTTCATGCTAGAAGCCGGTGTTCATGCTAGTGTTCACGCTAGAGGCTGGTGTTCATGCTAGTGCTCACGCGACAGGCTAATGCTCATGCTACAGGATAATGTTCACCCTAGTGCTCACCTTAGAGGCTAGTAGTCACGTTAGAGGCTAGTGATCATGATAGTGCTCATGCTAGAGGCTAGCATTCATGCTAAAGGCTAGTGTTAGCGCTACAGGCTATTGTTGACACTAGTGCTCATGCTAGAGGGTAGTGCTTAGGCTAGAGGCTCGTATTCATGCTAGGGCTCACAGTAGAGGCTAGTGATCACGCTAGTGCTCAAGCTAGAGACTACCGTTTCTGCTATTTTTTGTTCATGCTAGAGGCTAGTGCTCACGCTAGAGGCTAGTATTCACGCTAGTGTTCACGCTAGAGGCTAGTGATCACGCTAGAGGCTAGTATTCACGCTATTGCTCACGCTAGAGGCTAGTATTCACGCTATTGTTCACGCTAGAGGCTAGTGCACACAATAGAGGCTAGTATTCACGCTAGTGTTCACGCTAGAGGCTGGTGATCACGCTAGAGGCTAGTATTCATGCTATTGCTCAAGCTAGAGGCTAGTATTCACGCTATTGTTCAAGCTAGAGGCTAGTGCACACGCTAGAGGCTAGTGTTCACGCTATTGTTCACGCTAGAGGCTAGCACTCACGCCAGAGGCTAGTGTTCACGCTAGTGTTCACGCTAGAGGCTAGCGCTCACGCCAGAGGCTAGTATTCACGCTAGTGTTCACGCTAGAGGCTAGCGCTCACACCAGAGGCTAGTATTCACGCTAGTGCTCACACTAGAGGCTAGCGTTCACGCTAGAGGCTACTATTCATGCAAGTGTTCACGCTAGAGGCTAGCGCACACGCTAGAGGCTAGTATTCACGCTATTGTTCACGCTAGAGGCTAGTATTCACGCTAGTGTTCATGCTAGAGGCTAGTGCACACGCTAGAGGCTAGTGTTCACGCTAGTGTTCACGCTAGAGGCTAGCGCACACGCTAGAGGCTAGTATTCACGCTAGTGTTCACGCTAGAGGCTAGCGCACACGCTAGAGGCTAGTATTCACGCTATTGTTCACGCTAGAGGCTAGCGCACACGCTAGAGGCTAGCGTACACGCTAGAGGCTAGTGCTCATGCTAAAGACTAATGTTCACGCCAGCGGTCCCCTTTCCCCCCACGGACCGTCTTCATCTGCTCCATACTGGTTAACACACCAGGACGGCTGTAGTCTAATAATAAATCAGTGGTTTAATGTAAAATGCAGACGTCAACAGACAATAAACAACCTTTTTTCATTAATTGATAATCAATATCTCTGTAAACAAAATAATTGTCAGAAATAATTCTATTAAAAACTGATTGAAGTGACTGAACTGATGAGGTTTATTTTAAATATAGTGACTCAGTTCATTCAACGTAGGACAAATACTGATCATTATCAATAAAAGGGTGAACAGTCAATCAATAATAATAATTACAGTAATGAATTAGTGGTGGGGGACCGCTGATCAAGGGGTAACGGAGACAATGACACCTGAAGTGTGTTCCGGACGTCCAGTTTTCTTTACGGTCACAGCAGAAAGTCCCACTTCACAGAGACAGGAGGTTGGAAATGGAAGCAGGGATTAAGATACTTTTAGGGTCTCAGGATAATCTGCCTTGACTTTAATCCAGAACACTGGGGCAGTTGTGGGCGCTTAAATTTAGGGGTAACGGCTGGTAACCGGTCATGTGACTTTTCAAAATAAAACATCTTAAGTCTGGTAATCAGTAAAAAAAAGAAAGCCAAACGTTCCGTGCCGCCCGGTACCTGGTGTCCTGCGACCAGGTGCCGGGTCGTTGGGGACCACTGGTTCCCGTTACATGCTAGTGTTCACGCTAGTGGCTAACTTTCACGCTAGAGGCTCGTGTTCACGCCTCGTGCACAGGGACACGCAGACGGAGGGAGTAAACCAACACAAACCAGAAACAAAGATTTCTCTTCCTAAACACAAACTGTGAGCTTGGTGACCCCCCCATTCCAGCAGAAACGGAACACACAGGCTGACACAGGCTAGCTGCTGCTAGCACCACCCTGTCTGCTAACATGCTAATACTAATAGAGAATCAAACGGATCCACGCCGGACGGAGTCGTGGGCGCCATCTGTCACCCTTGACCTCAGCAGATTCCCCCCCGGCGGGGAGGATGAACGCCTTTAACCTTGAGCCAGAGCGGGGGCCCCGTTCTGTTGATTATCTGTTGTCATGTCCGAGGACCTGGGGCTGGGGGCCGAGGGCCGGGGGCCGAGGGCCATGCGTCAGGGGACAGAGGATGTAATGCAGGTTCACCGATCAGTGCTCCACATTTCCCTCTGCTTGGTGATTAGACTCAGTCATTAGTAATAACTATTTATGTACAACATGTATATTTATTTTGTTCTCAGGTGAGAATGAAATAACATTTGCACATCCAGCTGGTAGTAGTCGACGGTGGTATCTACTTTAAATCGTATTCAAAAAACTGTTGGATAAATACATTTGATAATTGATTCAAATATTTCAATTTTGAAACATTTCAAACACTAGAAAACTGCTTCAGTCAAAATCTAGATCAAACGAATACGATAAGGTTTTACCTACATCTCAATATTTTGTAGAAGTGGATTTTAGTTGCGTTTGCGGGATCAGACGTGTCAGACGTGTTCCCTGACTGCCGTGTCTCAGTCTGAAAACATTTTCGAGATCAAAACCCAGATTTAGTGACAAATATTTGAGTGTCGACTCAAATCACCAGCGATAACGGTTCAACTCCACTTTCCCACTTCTGTGTGACAGGAAGTACCTCCCCTCACCACCAGGTGGCGCCGATCTGCAGTCAGCTGCCAAAAACAGAAGCCGTGTGCGTGGAGATGAACAAACCTTTGTGATGATGAAGAAGTGATTTCCACACATCCTCCTCCAGACGGATGTTTGTGGTCTTTAATGGAGGAGCTGCTGACAGGTTAAGACGGGATTTTTAGTCTCCACACAGCTTAAAACACCTCCTGCTGCTCACAGTAAAACACTCACTGTGGCAGATCCACATTAATTATGGACAGTTTAACCAAACACCAGTGAGAATTAAACAGGACGAATTAAACAGGATGAAGCTGTCTGCAGTGGAACGCTCATCAGAGACGGTACTTTGATGGTGGCAACAAACTCCAACCATGTAGTTGGAAACAACACCGACACAGACCTGAGGTGGCCTGAACACCCCTGGACACTCCTGAACACCCCTGAACACCCCTGGACACTCCTGAACACCCCTGAACACTCCTGGACACTCCTGAACACCCCTGAACACTCCTGGACACTCCTGAACACCCCTGAACACTCCTGGACACTCCTGAACACCCCTGAACACCCCTGGACACTCCTGAACACCCCTGAACACTCCTGGACACTCCTGAACACCCCTGAACACTCCTGAACACCCCTGAACACCCCTGGACACTCCTGAACACCCCTGAACACTCCTGAACACTCCTGGACACTCCTGAACACCCCTGAACACTCCTAAACACTCCTGAACACTCCCGGACACTCCCGGACACTCCTGGACACCCCTGAACACTCCTGAACACTCCTGAACACTCCTGGACACTCCTGAACACCCCTGAACACTCCTGAACACTCCTGGACACCCCTGAACACCCCTGAACACTCCTGAACACTCCTGAACACTCCTGGACACTCCTGAACACCCCTGAACACTCCTGAACACTCCTGAACACCCCTGTGATTCGTCTGGGGCTCAGAGGAGCTGTTCTCTGCATTTCCCTGAACACGGGGGCAACAAAGGTCTTTTGTTTAAGCCCATCCCCCGCTGCACAGCGTCACGACCCCTCACACAAAGGGCTGCAGGAAGAACAGGAAGAGGACACACAGGTCTAGTTCTCACCAGAACGCACCAGGATACAAATCACCACCAGCCCACATCCAGAGCTCAGAATGAGAACCCACGTCCTGGAAGAACTTCCAGGTCGTTGGGGACGGTGTTGGGACGGCGTTGGGGGCTGGAGTCGGGGATGGCGTTGAGACCGCATTGGGATGGTGTTGGGGATGGCATTGAGACCGCATTGGGACGGCATTGGGAAAGCGTTGGGACGGCGTTTTGACGGCTTTGGGACGGCGTTGGGACAAACCCATCCTGTGGACACAATCATGTTTAAAATAATGATTGTGTCTCAGAGCCCTTCACAGAACAGCCACGGGCTGAAGCCCCGCTTCAGTGAAGCCCCGCTTCAGTGAAGCCCCGCTTCAGTGAAGCCCCGCTTCAGTGCTCCACTCTGCTTTAGCTGCACACTGGTGTCTGTAGGCTGGGGGGCCGGCTCCTCTGCCTTGAGGCTCTTTGAGACGCCCCCCCCAGGTCACCCATTCAGGTCCAGTCCTGCAGATTAGATTTACGATGGTCCACCTTATGTCCCAGAATGCATCAGTCCAGCCCTGGTGAGCTGCCGATCGATGCAGCTGTTCTCTGCCTGAACCTCCAGAGGGCACATAAACCGGGGGTGACCCGGTCACCACGCTGGCCTTAATAGCTACTGAAGCAGCAGCTCACGTGAGCCCCCCCCCCCAGAAGACATCCATCATGTTTAACGCTTCTGATGAACACAAACCGTTCAGAAATCCTTTCAATCTGAAAACCATTTCAGGTGCATTGTGGGTCATGTTCTCTCGTTCACCACAAAATACAGTTAATCTAATATTTCCAATATTTTAAACTAACAAGGTTTTAAACTAACTAGTTTTTAAACCAACTAGGTTTTTAAGTTAACTAGTTTCTGAACTAATTACCCCACTAGGTTTAGAACTAATTAGGTTCTAAACTAACTCAGTTTTGTACTAACTAGGTTTTGAATTATTATTTAACATAAACATTGTATTTATATTTATGTTAGTATTTAATTATTTTAGTTTATTATTTTTGTTTACACTGTTTATGTTTAGAGCATTTTCCAAACTATAAGGCTTAAAAAGCCTGTAATTTTCTCATATATGAAAAAAGTTTTAAAACAGACCATTCATTGAAGATACGTTCTCAGAAGCGTGATATAATCCACTGCCCCTTATGTATGGAAAAAAATGTAAACAGGCCATTCATTGAAGGTGCACCTTTCAGTGCGCCTTATAGTGCAGAAAATACTGTACATTGTATGTTTGCACTTTTACACCAGTCCTGCTTTACGGGCTTTCTTCTGCCCCTTGGGGACTGATATAGTCCTTTGAAATGAACTGAACTGAAATCTGACTGGAGGTCATTTTACTCAGGAAGTCATCACATAAAGATCAGCAGTCTGGTTAACTGTCAGGGAATACAATTCTAGTTCACCAGGTGGATAATTAACCAGGTGGACAATTAACCAGGTGGATAATTAATACACCGTGAACCTGCTGGAGTCACTGATGGAACAGAGGTTTAATCCCCGTTAGTAAACACTAAGACGCACCCGGACGGTAAGAAGTCAGCTGGAACCGGGCCCCGACCCCGAGACAGGACTACCAGCACATCTGTGACGGCACGAGATCACCAGACTGATGGAAGACCTCGTCCAATCACACGGCGTGGCCAGTATCTCCACCTGATCTTCATTTTCATACAGTTTTTCCAACTCTTAGCTACATAGTCAGTGCGTCCTCGTTACACATGGTTAATGCGTTCCAGGAACCACACGCGAATATCGAATTCTGCAATAGAGCGACAAACTATCTCATTATTTACAGTAATTTAAACGTTTGTGAACCCCCCCATACTGATATTAAACCACCTTCTATCTGTATTACCTTTAAAACACTCTGATAGACTGTTTAAAACACTTTTGTGTCTCATGGAAGTCTGAGACTCACGGAACGTGGCGCACTTCAGGATGCTGTCAGCCAATAGAATGCGAGTACGGTATCACATGACTGCCAACTAAACATCTGCGATGAGGTGAAGTCACGACTGTTGATGCACGAATGCACAGGGATTACTGTTTTGTGAAAGGAGGAAGTCATCTACACTCCAAAGCTGTCCACAACTATGTCGTAGCTTCTCAGACCAAACGGACGATAAAGATGTGACTTAAGTCTGAGACTGGAGGAGAATTTAACGTGAAGCTAACTGGAACGCATGGACCTCCAGAAATACAACATTCCTGGATTGTCCAGCAGGAAACAGCTGTGGAGCATTAAGAAAACCTTCATCAATGAGGTCAATCACTGGACCGTCTGCTGGAGCAGCCTGACTCTCCATCAACACTAGATCCTGATGAAAAAATAATGGAACACTGGAGAGAAATAAAAGTGACCAGGCAGAAGCTCATCAAAATGATCCAAGACAAACGTACGCCACAAACCAAGGAGTTGCTTTTGGCCGTGCAACAATCATTTCATTCACCAGTGAAACGGGAGTGACTTACAGGAGCAAAGAATGAGCCTGTTCAGCACCTCATTGGTTAAAAGATCTTAAATATCCGTTTGACTCGGCGCTCTGAGGGAAAGCGTCACATGTTCTTGATGGAAGAGATAGAAAGTCAGCAGGAAACAGATGTTGAAGGTCCAAAGAAAAGCCTCGTCCTCTGAGTGGCTCCAGTGTGACAGACAGGAGCAAATGTTGAATAAAACACAGGTTGTTGCAAATGTGGACACAGGGTAGTTGCTCTTAATTACTCTTTAACTTCATGCATTCATCTACAGAACGTTTTTGAGGTTTAATATTTCTTGGGTAACTTCAATGCTGTTGGTTTTAGCGCTGAAGATAATTATAAATGTGTCGTAAGCTAACATGAGGGGGTGTTCATGATTAACACAGTCCTGTGTTCGTAATCAGCCAACATTAGCTGGTCAACAGCAGACGACTGGTCTCAGTGGTCTCACTGGTCTCAGTGGTCTCACTGGTCTTACTGGTCTCAGTGGTCTCACTGGTCTTACTGGTCTCAGTGGTCTCACTGGTCTCAGTGGTCTCACTGGTCTTACTGGTCTCAGTGGTCTCACTGGTCTCAGTGGTCTCACTGGTCTCAGTGGTCTCACTGGTCTTACTGGTCTCAGTGGTGTCACTGGTCTTACTGGTCTCAGTGGTCTCACTGGTCTAACTGGTCTCAGTGGTCTCACTGGTCTCAGTGGTCTCACTGGTCTAACTGGTCTCAGTGGTCTCACTGGTCTCAGTGGTCTCACTGGTCTCAGTGGTCTCACTGGTCTTACTGGTCTCAGTGGTGTCACTGGTCTCAGTGGTGTCACTGGTCTCAGTGGTCTCACTGGTCTCAGTGGTCTTACTGGTCTCAGTGGTCTCACTGGTCTCACTGGTCTCAGTGGTCTCACTGGTCTCACTGGTCTCAGTGGTCTCACTGGTCTCAGTGGTCTCACTGGTCTCAGTGGTCTCACTGGTCTTACTGGTCTCAGTGGTCTCACTGGTCTTACTGGTCTCAGTGGTCTCAGTGGTCTCACTGGTCTCAGTGGTCTCACTGGTCTCACTGGTCTTACTGGTCTCAGTGGTCTCACTGGTCTCAGTGGTCTCACTGGTCTTACTGGTCTCAGTGGTCTCACTGGTCTCAGTGGTCTCACTGGTCTTACTGGTCTCAGTGGTCTCACTGGTCTTACTGGTCTCAGTGGTCTCACTGGTCTCAGTGGTCTTACTGGTCTCAGTGGTCTCACTGGTCTCAGTGGTCTCAGTGGTCTCACTGGTCTCAGTGGTCTCACTGGTCTTACTGGTCTCAGTGGTCTCACTGGTCCATGAGGTCTAACTTCAGTGATGAGAGGAATGAAAAGCAGGACGGACAAAAATATTTTGAAAATTTTTAAAGAGATTTTATCTATTTATTTAATATTGACTACTAATTGTCCAAGCGACCCTATCCAACCAAAGAAAGTGCATCATTGCGTTTTTTAACAGCTCTCTCCACCACTTCCACTCATCTCCCCATACGTTTGGTTTTACCCAGGGTTGGGGTTCTATTGCAGTCTGCTGGAGAAGTGAAGGGTGGTGGGGGTTTCTGGGCTGTGGCTATACCACTTCTCGCCACCAGAGGTCAGTGTGAGACAAACACGGGCCCCTGCAGCAGACAAAGAGCCCCCTCCGTCAGCAGCAGGCTGATCAAAGCGGAACATGTGACCTGCGAGGCAGGCGAGCAGCGTCTAATCTATAGATGTGGGCCAGCAGCTTTAATGATGGAGGGGGCTGGGGGTTCGGGGGGGCTCCAGCTCCTAATCGTCTTATGTGCTGCCAAACAAGCAGCCACCTTTGATGTTGTTTGCTTTCTGTGAACAGAAGTGGTTTCTCTTCCAGAGGCGGCTGCCAGGTCTGGATCACGTTCTGATCCGGGTCCCCAGAGCCAAAGGCTGAACATCGCCCAGTGGGGAGACCTTCTGTAGCTGACGGCCAGCTAAAAGCTAAAAGCACTACCTATCTGGAGGTTAACACACCGAACAGACTCAGAATCAGGTCTGTGTTCAAACGACACTCTTGGCAGCGCAAGACGCTTGGAGACTATCTCTGGAATTCCCTCAAAGGTAGACGTTCAAAATGGCGTCGCCCAGCGTGACGCGGTCTGAGCGTGTTGATGCCTGTTTGATGGAACATCTGAGAAGGAGAGATGGACCACCTTCAGGTCCGTCTGATGTCCAGATGTCATCACCAACCTGGGAGCAAATGTCAGGATATCTGGACTGTTAACATCATGGAGCCTCTCAGGGGGGTAACAATGGATCCCTACAGTATTGCCTCTCAGGGGGGTAACAATGGATCCCTACGGTATTGCCTCTCAGGGGGGTAACAATGGATCCCTACGGTAGTGCCCCCCATTAGACTGTCCTCATCTCTACTTTGTCCATATCTAGCTCATCCCCTCTTCCTCTCATCCAACACCCCCCATACACTCTCTCCCACCCCCTCTATCTCCTAACACCCCCCACCCCCACTCCCTTTTCTGTCCTACCCTCCTCTTCTTGCTCCAGAACTGTCAGATGGCATTAGCTCCTTTCACGCTCATGGCCTGTAGGAATAACAGCCGTGAACCTCGCCGAGCGGCTCCATTCTCCTGCTCCAGTTAGCTCCAAACACACAAATATTATTCACGTTGTGCCCCATCGCTTATGCAACATGCCCCACTAAAGGGCAAAGCTAGACAGATGCAGATCTTGGTGGAGAAGGTCGTCACGCCGAGCAGAGAAAGCGCTTGTATAACACGGTCACGCTCGCGCCCCGTCGGCTCGGCCCTCCGTTTGGCTCACGTGGATCAAAAACGGATCGTCTTCTTATCTGCTAACGGAGCCACAGGCCTGAGCGTTTATTAAATACATCGTACTCAGCTTATGTCCGTGAAGTTTCCGCCTCCGGCCGAGTTGTGGTTGCTATTAAAAGCCTACTGTGACCAATGAGCTGGAAAATGTGAGCAACTTTTTATTGTGCACGGAAACAGAGTCAAACGATTTGGACACGGTATTCATGCACGTAATTGTACGTACGCTCTTCCTCTTCATCAGTTCAGTTTTAACGCTTTACCTCGGTTTATGTCGTTAATCAGTTCCAGGAGACGCGGCGCGAATCAACAAACGACGTAAGTTGAATGAACTGAAGATCACCATGAATGCGTCTGAATAACGTTTGGTTGATAGGAATCTATTTTAAACTAACAAACATTCATTCATTCATCTTCTAACGCTTTATTTGCTGTCGCGGGTCGTTTTTTAATATAGACATAAAAACGACTATTTGGCTTTTGGTTCAGCTGCTTCTTCCTCATCGTGGGTCACGGGGGTTGCTATGAGCTAATAATATTGATCACCTAAGGCGCCTGTAGGTAACTGATCAGTCCAGATTGTCTGTAGGTGTGACTGTCTGCGTGGTTGTTCGTCTTCCATGTGGCTCCACGATGCACCGGCGACGTGCTCGGAGTGTACCCTGCCTCGCGCCCACAAATCAAGTTGAGAATGACTGAACTGGAGTCGACGTAAACCTGTACGTATGTCTGGAACCACAAACAGACTGGTTTCAGCTTTGGGTAGAACAAACCTGCCCCAGTCCGGTCGGGCAAAACCAGAATCCCTCAGGTAAAAACCCGACACCAGGAACTAGCCAGAGCCCGTTGGTGACGGGTTTGTTTGTGGGCGACACAACGGGACAGGGGTGTGACGGTAGCTGCTAGCCCTGCAGCTCCCTCAGAAAACACCTGAACACCTGAGAGACAGGTGTGTTTGTGCTGCTGACATCACAAACATGACGGACACCATCGCTGTCACGCCTCTTTAGCGTGAGCCGACATGCTGTCCCAACGCCACAGGTGACCTGAACCACCTCAGAACCTCCAGTGCACCTTCACTGTAAAGCCTCGTCCAATCAGGATGGACGACACTGATAACCATGAATCGTCCAATCACAGTCAAACAAGAGCAGTGTGTTTCAAATTAAGATGTAGATGGAAGCATCTCTGTATCGGTGACCAATCAGAGCGGCTCTTTGCCTCCTGCTTTGCATGTTGCAGTGATTCCTCCGTGTTAGCGTGCTACGTGCTAACCTGTGCATACTAAGTGTGGAGATGAAGGGTGGGTGGAACCGCCGGGGCTTCAGAGCGCCGTGGTAACTGTGATCTCCAGCCTTCCTGCCCTGTGATTTAGCCCTGAAATGACAGCCCTGCTCCTCATTGGCTACGGGTGGAGGGCTAATGACACGCTGTGTGGGCTAACGTGGCTATTAGCCTGCTCTGAGCAACAGGAACTGACAGGAACACAATTCTGTCATTACGCCCTGAGGAGACCTCTAATCAAGGAGGAAGGACAGTAGAGAGGCCGTCCTACTGTCGGCATGGAGACGGAGGGGTCGACCTCACCTCGCCGCCCTGGAGGCCCCTCAGGTCTCAGGCCAAAGGAGCGCTCTTCTGACCGTGAGGGCCGAAACCGTTATCAGTTATTACATTTCAATATATAATCACCATCTGAGGTCATTTAAATGTCATTACTACTGTAAATACTAAAGTAATGTTTTTACTACTGTAAATACTACAGTAATGTTTTTACTACTGTAAATACTACAGTAATGTCATTACTACTGTAAATACTAAAGTAATGTTTTTATTACTGTAAATACTAAAGTAATGTCATTACTACTATAAATACTAAAGTAATGTCATTACTACTGTAAATACTACAGTAATGTTTTTACTACTGTAAATACTAAAGTAATGTCATTACTACTGTAAATACTACAGTAATGTCATTACTACTGTAAATACTAAAGTAATGTCATTACTACTGTAAATACTACAGTAATGTTTTTACTACTGTAAATACTAAAGTAATGTTTTTACTACTGTAAATACTAAAGTAATGTCATTACTACTGTAAATACTACAGTGATGTTTTTACTACTGTAAATACTAAAGTAATGTCATTACTACTGTAAATACTACAGTAATGTCATTACTACTGTAAATACTAAAGTAATGTCATTACTAGTGTAAATACTAAAGTAATGTCATTACTACTGTAAATACTACAGTAATGTCATTACTACTGTAAATACTAAAGTAATGTTTTTACTACTGTAAATACTACAGTAATGTCATTACTACTGTAAATACTACAGTAATGTCATTACTACTGTAAATACTAAAGTAATGTCATTACTACTGTAAATACTACAGTAATGTCATTACTACTGTAAATACTAAAGTAATGTTTTTACTACTGTAAATACTACAGTAATGTCATTACTACTGTAAATACTACAGTAATGTCATTACTACTGTAAATACTAAAGTAATGTTTTTACTACTGTAAATACTAAAGTAATGTTTTTACTACTGTAAATACTACAGTAATGTTTTTACTACTGTAAATACTGAAGTAATGTCATTACTACTGTAAATACTACAGTAATGTCATTACTACTGTAAATACTAAAGTAATGTTTTTACTACTGTAAATACTACAGTAATGTCATTACTACTGTAAATACTACAGTAATGTCATTACTACTGTAAATACTAAAGTAATGTTTTTACTACTGTAAATACTAAAGTAATGTCATTACTACTGTAAATACTACAGTAATGTTTTTACTACTGTAAATACTAAAGTAATGTCATTACTACTGTAAATACTACAGTAATGTTTTTACTACTGCAAATACTAAAGTAATGTCATTACTACTGTAAATACTACAGTAATGTTTTTACTACTGTAAATACTACAGTAATGTCATTACTACTGTAAATACTACAGTAATGTTTTTACTACTGTAAATACTACAGTAATGTCATTACTACTATAAATACTACAGTAATGTCATTACTACTGTAAATACTAAAGTCATGTCATTACTACTGTAAATACTACAGTAATGTTTTTACTACTGTAAATACTACAGTAATGTCATTACTACTGTAAATACTAAAGTCATGTCATTACTACTGTAAATACTACAGTAATGTTTTTACTACTGTAAATACTACAGTAATGTCATTACTACTGTAAATACTACAGTAATGTTTTTACTACTGTAAATACTACAGTAATGTCATTACTACTGTAAATACTACAGTAATGTTTTTACTACTGTAAATACTACAGTAATGTTTTTACTACTGTAAATACTAAAGTAATGTCATTACTACTGTAAATACTACAGTAATGTCATTACTACTGTAAATACTAAAGTAATGTCATTACTACTCTAAATACTACAGTAATGTCATTACTACTGTAAATACTACAGTAATGTCATTACTACTATTCATACTACCGTAATGTCATTACTACTGTAAATACTACAGTAATGTCATTACTACTGTAAATACTACAGTAATGTCATTACTACTCTAAATACTAAAGTAATGTCATTACTACTGCAAATACTAAAGTAATGTCATTACTACTCTAAATACTACAGTAATGTCATTACTACTGTAAATACTAAAGTAATGTCATTACTACTGTAAATACTAAAGTAACGTCATTACTACTGTAAATACTACAGTAATGTCATTACTACTCTAAATACTAAAGTAACGTCATTACTACTGTAAATACTACAGTAATGTCATTACTACTCTAAATACTAAAGTCATGTCATTACTACTCTAAATACTACAGCAATGTCATTACTACTCTAAATACTACAGTAATGTCATTACTACTGTAAATACTAAAGTAATGTCATTACTACTATAAATACTACAGTAATGTCATTACTACTCTAAATACTACAGTAATGTCATTACTACTGTAAATACTACAGTAATGTCATTACTACTGTAAATACTAAAGTAATGTCATTACTACTGTAAATACTAAAGTAACGTCATTACTACTGTAAATACTACAGCAATGTCATTACTACTCTAAATACTACAGTAATGTCATTACTACTCTAAATACTACAGTAATGTCATTACTACTGTAAATACTAAAGTAATGTCATTACTTCTCTCAATACTACAGTAATGTCATTACTACTGTAAATACTAAAGTAATGTCATTACTACTGTAAATACTAAAGTAATGTCATTACTACTGTAAATACTAAAGTAATGTCATTACTACTCTAAATACTACAGTTCTATTCCCTCAGACTGACCAGAAACAATTCCAGGACATTAAAACAACAGATTAAATAAAATACAGGTTGAGGTCGTTTAGAGTTCATTTGTTGTGACTAAACGTCAGTTTTCAAGAAACATAGATGAAAAAATAAAAATCAAGTTTACATCATTTCTCTGGACTAATATTTTTAGAGTCCACCACAAATACCGGAAAACCATTAACAGCTCATTATATCATGTTACCGTCCAGTAAATGAGAATAAAAACATGTAATCATATTAAAATATGTAACTTCTTCTTCTTCTTTTCCTTTGGGCTTTTCCCTTCAGGGGTCGCCACAGCCAATCAGTGTCCTCCATCTAACCCTGTCTTCTGCATCCTCTTCTCTCACACCAACTACCTTCATGTCCTCTTTCACTACATCCATAAACCTCCTCTTTGGTCTTCCTCTAGGCCTCCTGCCTGGCAGTTCAAAACTCAGCATCCTTCTACCAATATATTCACTATCTCTCCTCTGGACATGTCCAAACCATCTCAGTCTGGCCTCTCTGACTTTATCTCCAAAACCTCTAACATGTGCTGTCCCTCTGATGTACTCATTCCTGATCCTATCCTTCCTGGTCACTCCCAGAGAGAACCTCAGCATCTTCATCTCTGCTACCTCCAGCTCTGCCGCCTGTCTTTTCCTCAGTGACACTGTCTCTAGACCAAACAACATCGCTGGTCTCACCACAGTTTTGTACACCTTTCCTTTCATTTTAGCTGAAACTCTTCTATCACACATCACACCTGACACTTTTCTCCACCCATTCCATCCTGCCTGGACACGCTTCTTCACCTCTTTTCCACACTCTCCATTGCTCTGGACTGTTGACCCTAAGTACTTCAAATCCTCCACCTTCTTGATCTCTTCTCCCTGTAACCTCACTCTTCCACTTTGGTCCCTCTCATTCACACACATGTACTCTGTCTTACTGCGGCTAACCTTCATCCCTCTCCTTTCCAGGACAAACCTCCACCTCTCTAGCTTCTCCTCCACCTGTTCCCTGCTCTCACTGCAGATCACAATGTCATCTGCAAACATCATAGTCCATGGAGATTCCTGTCTAACCTCATCTGTCAGCCTGTCCATCACCATAGCAAACAAGAAGGGGCTCAGAGCTGATCCCTGATGCAGTCCCACCTCCACCTTGAACTCCTCTGTCACACCTACAGCACACCTCACCACTGTCTTACAGTCCTCATACATGTCCTGCACCGCTCTAACATACTTCTCTGCCACTCCAGACTTCCTCATACAATACCACAGTTCCTCTCTGGGCACCCTGTCATAAGCTTTCTCCAGATCTACAAAAACACAATGCAGCTTCGTCTGGCCTTCTCTGTACTTCTCTATCAACATCCTCAAAGCAAATACTGCATCTGTAGTACTCTTTTTTGGCATGAAACCATACTGCTGCTCACAAATGCTCACTTCTGCCCTTAGTCTAACTTCCACTACTCTTTCCCATAACTTCATTGTATGGCTCATCAGCTTTATTCCCCTGTAGTTGCCACAACTCTGCACATCTCCCTTGTTCTTAAAAATGGGCACCAGTACACTTCTCCTCCACTCCTCAGGCATCTTCTCACTATCTAAGATCCTGTTGAACAACCCAGTCAGAAACTCTACTGCCACCTCTCCTAGACACTTCCAAACCTCTACAGGTATATCATCAGGACCGACTGCCTTTCCACTCTTCATCCTCTTCAGTGCTCTCCTCACTTCATCCTGGCTAATCTTTGCTACATCCTGGTCCACAACAGTCACCTCTTCTAGTCTTTGTTCTCTCTCATTTTCCACGTTCATCAACTCTTCAAAGTACTCTTTCCATCTTCCCATCACACTGCTGGCACCTGTCAATAGACTTCCATCCCTATCCTTAATCACCCTAACCTGCTGCACGTCCTTCCCATCTCTGTCTCTCTGTCTTGCCAGCCTGTATAGATCAGTCTCTCCCTCCTTACTGTCCAACCGAGCATACAAGTCATCATAAGCTTCTTGTTTGGCCTTTGCTACCTCTACCTTCACCTTACGCTGCATCTCCCTGTACTCCTGTCTACTCTCCTCAGTCCTCTCAGTGTCCCACTTCTTCTTAGCTAACCTCTTTCTCTGTATACACTCCTGTACCTCCTCATTCCACCACCAAGTCTCCTTATCTACTTTCCTTCCAGATGACACACCAAATACTCTCCTACCTGTCTCCCTGATCACATTAGCTGTAGTTGTCCAGTCATCTGGAAGCACCTCCTGACCACCCAGAGCCTGTCTTAACTCCTTCCTAAAAGTCATGCAACAGTCTTCCTTTTTCAGCTTCCACCATTTCGTCCTCTGCTCTGTCTTTGTCCTCTTCATCTTCCTCACCACCAGAGTCATCCTACACACCACCATCCTATGCTGTTTGGCTACACTCTCACCTACCACTACTTTACAGTCACTGATCTCCTTCAGGTTACATCGTCTACACAAGATGTGGTCTACCTGTGTGCTCCTACCACCACTCTTACAGGTCACCCTATGTTCCTGCCTCTTCTGGAAGAAAGTATTCACTACAGCCATTTCCATCCTTTTTGCAAAGTCAACTACCATCTGTCCTTCTGCGTTCCTCTCCTGGATACCAAACCTGCCCATCACCTCCTCATCACCCCTGTTACCTGCACCAACATGTCCATTGAAGTCTGCACCAATCACAACTCTCTCACTTCTAGGTATGCTCTGCATCACTTCATCAAAGTCCAACCAGAATTTCTCCTTCTCCTCCAGCTCACATCCTACCTGTGGGGCATACCCACTAACAACATTGAACATCACACCTTCTATTTCTAGCTTCAGACTCATCACTCTATCCGACACTCTTTTTACCTCCAGGACATTCCTAACAAACTCCTCCTTCAAGATAACTCCTACTCCATTTCTCTTCCCATCTACACCATGATAGAACAACTTGAACCCTGCTCCTAAACTTCTAGCCTTGCTACCTTTCCACCTGGTCTCCTGGACACACAGTATGTCTACCTTCCTCCTCTGCATCATGTCATATTAAATACATACATATTAAAATATGTAACTATACTTCCAATATCTACCGTTAAGCGCCACGTGTGATCGTCTTAGCATCGGTTAGCATCCATATCCCTAAAGATAACAGGAAACAGTTTTTCATGGGCCAACCAACCTCTGCAGTTGGTTCTTGTGTTTCAGGTGTGTTTCAGTGATGCTGAGTGTGATGTCATCACGCAGGTGCTAACTGTTCCCGTGGAGAGGAGAGGCTAACGCTGGTCACACCATGAGAACAGATCCACGTGTCTCCCTTCATTATTATAAACCCCCACAAGAAAAGATTCTAATGCCAATATTCAGTCGACGAAATAAAAATGTGCTGCCCACTAGTGGTCACAACGGTTCAGTGTCACGGATCAGTTTAACATCAGCCAATGTTTTCCTGTGATGGATAAATACAATAAAATAAAAATGTACAAACAGCATAAAAACTGGTGTTTAGAAATACTGACTGACCCACAGACCGACTGACCCACAGACCGACTGACCCACAGACCGACTGACCCACAGACTGACCCACAGACCGACTGACCCACAGACTGACCCACAGACCGGTACCGGTCCAGGTCCTGGGGGTTGGACTAGAGCATGTGGATCAAACTGGCTGTTCCTGTAGCCACAGTGAACCGTTTACAGCAGCTTAAACCTGACGTGTGTGTGTGTGTGTGTGTGTGTGTGTGTGTGTGTGTGTGTGTGTGTGTGTGTGAAAACACTTCCTGAGCAGTAAAACACACTCAGCTCACACTTTTCAGGGATTAACGCTGAGAATTAGTGGAAAGCAGCGGAGACTGGTTCAGCAGGAGCGTTCCTCCTGGGGGGGGGAGCACCAGAACGTCACCAGCAGCACCCCTCCGATCAGCTGATTGTGACCAGGGTCACAATCAGCCACCAGGATCTTGGACACTCATTCCATCCTGAACCTTCAGGACCTTCAGGACCAGACTGAACTAAGAACACGACCCGTCAACACCCCCGCCCCCCACCTGGGGGGGACCCAATCTGTAAATACTGTGAGACGCATGAACAATGGAAATGGAATGTAAGGTGTATTACAGCACGGGGGGGGGGGCAGGTGATGTTATGTCTATCTAACTAACATGCTGGGGCCTGCAGGGAGGAACACAGCTGTGTGCGGGCAGGTAGGTGTAGGTGGGTGTAGGTTAGTGTATGTAGGTACAGGTGGGTGTAGGTTAGTGTAGGTGGGTGTATGTAGGTACAGGTGGGTGTAGGTTAGTGTAGGTGGGTGTATGTAGGTGCAGGTAGGTGTAGGTGGGTGTAGGTTAGTGTATGTAGGTACAGGTGGGTGTAGGTTAGTGTATGTAGGTACAGGTGGGTGTAGGTTAGTGTATGTAGGTACAGGTGGGTGTAGGTTAGTGTATGTAGGTACAGGTGGGTGTAGGTTAGTGTATGTAGGTACAGGTGGGTGTAGGTTAGTGTATGTAGGTACAGGTGGGTGTAGGTTAGTGTAGGTGGGTGTATGTAGGTACAGGTGGGTGTAGGTTAGTGTAGGTGGGTGTATGTAGGTGCAGGTGGGTGTAGGTTAGTGTAGGTGGGTGTATGTAGGTGCAGGTAGGTGTAGGTGGGTGTAGGTTAGTGTATGTAGGTACAGGTGGGTGTAGGTTAGTGTAGGTAGGTACAGGTGGGTGTAGGTTAGTGTATGTAGGTACAGGTGGCTGTAGGTTAGTGTATGTAGGTACAGGTGGGTGTAGGTTAGTGTAGGTAGGTACAGGTGGGTGTAGGTTAGTGTATGTAGGTACAGGTGGGTGTAGGTTAGTGTATGTAGGTACAGGTGGGTGTAGGTTAGTGTAGGTGGGTGTATGTAGGTACAGGTGGGTGTAGGTTAGTGTAGGTGGGTGTATGTAGGTGCAGGTAGGTGTAGGTGGGTGTAGGTTAGTGTATGTAGGTACAGGTGGGTGTAGGTTAGTGTAGGTAGGTACAGGTGGGTGTAGGTTAGTGTATGTAGGTACAGGTGGCTGTAGGTTAGTGTATGTAGGTAGAGGTGGGTGTAGGTTAGTGTAGGTAGGTACAGGTGGGTGTAGGTTAGTGTAGGTAGGTACAGGTGGGTGTAGGTTAGTGTAGGTAGGTACAGGTGGGTGTAAGTTAGTGTATGTAGGTACAGGTGGGTGTAGGTTAGTGTAGGTGGGTGTATGTAGGTGTAGGTAGGTGTAGGTGGGTGTAGGTTAGTGTATGTAGGTACAGGTGGGTGTAAGTTAGTGTATGTAGGTACAGGTGGGTGTAGGTTAGTGTAGGTGGGTGTATGTAGGTACAGGTGGGTGTAGGTTAGTGTAGGTGGGTGTAGGTGGCTGTAAGTGTGTGTAGGTGGGTGTAGGTTAGTGTAGGTGGGTGTAGGTTAGTGTAGGTGTGTGTACGTGGGTGTAGGTTAGTGTAGGTGTGTGTAGGTGGGTGTAGGTAGGTGTAGGTGGGTGTAGGTTAGTGTAGGCGGGTGTAGGTAGGTGTAGGTTAGTGTAGGTGGGTGTATGTAGGTGCAGGTGTGTGTAGGTGGGTGTAGGTTAGTGTAAGTGGGTGTAGGTGGCTGTAGGTTAGTGTAGGTGTGTGTAGGTGGGTGTAGGTGGCTGTAGGTGGGTGTAGGTGGCTGTAGGTGGGTGTAGGTGGCAGTAGGTTAGTGTAGGTGGGTGTATGTAGGTGCAGGTGTGTGTAGGTGGGTGCAGGTTAGTGTAGGTTAGTGTAGGCGGGTGTAGGTCGGTGTAGGTTAGTGTAGGTGGGTGTATGTAGGTGCAGGTGGGTGTAGGTAGGTGTAGGTTAGTGTAGGTAGGTGTAGGTGGGTGTAGGTTAGTGTAGGTGGGTGTAGGTTAGTGTAGGTGGGTGTAGGTTAGTGTAGGTAGGTGTAGGTGGGTGTAGATGGTTGGAAGCAGGTGTAGGTGGGTGTATGTGGGTGTAGGTAGGTGTAGGTGGGGTGTATGTAGGTGCAGATGGGTGTAGGTGTATGTGGGTGTATGTAGGTGCAGGTGGGTGTAGGTTAGTGTAGATGGGTGTATATAGGTGCAGGTGGGTGTAGGTGGGTGTATGTAGGTGCAGGTGGGAGTAGGTGGTTGTAGGTGGGTGTAGGTTAGTGTAGGTGAGTGTAGGTTAGTGTAGGTAGGTGTAGGTGTGTGTAGATGGTTGTAGGCAGGTGTAGGTGGGTGTATGTGGGTGTAGGTAGGTGTAGGTTAGTGTAGGTGGGTGTAGGTGGGTGTAGGTGGGTGTAGGTTAGTGTAGGTGGGTGTAGGTTAGTGTAGGTAGGTGTAGATGGTTGTAAGCAGGTGTAGGTGGGTGTATGTGGGTGTAGGTAGGTGTAGGTGGGTGTATGTAGGTGCAGGTGGGTGTAGGTTAGTGTAAATGGGTGTATATAGGTGCAGGTGGGTGTAGGTGGGTGTAGGTAGGTGTATGTATGTGCAGGTGGGAGTAGGTGGTTGTAGGTGGGTGTAGGTTAGTGTAGGTAGGTGTAGGTGTGTGTAGATGGTTGTAGGCAGGTGTAGGTGGGTGTATGTGGGTGTAGGTAGGTGTAGGTTAGTGTAGGTGTGTGTAGGTGGGTGTAGGTTAATGTAGGCGGGTGTAGGTGTGTGTAGGTTAGTGTAGGTGGGTGTAGGTTAGTTTAGGTGTGTGTAGGTTAGTGTAGGTGGGTGTAGGTGGGTGTAGGTAGGTGTAGGTGGGTGTATGGGGGGGTGTAGGTTAGTGTAGGTGGGTGTAGGTGGGTGTGGGTGGGTGTAGGTAGGTGTAGGTGGGTGTAGGTGGGTGTAGGTAGGTGTGGGTGTGTGTAGGTGGGTGTAGGTAGGTGTAGGTGTGTGTAGGTGGGTGCAGGTGGGTGTAGGTTAGTGTAGGTGGGTGTACGTGGCTGTATGTGGGCGTAGGTTAGTGTAGGTGGCTGTAGGTTAGTGTAGGTGGGTGTAGGTGGGTGTGGGTGTGTGTAGGTGGGTGTAGGTAGGTGTAGGTGAGTGCAGGTGGGTGTATTTAGGTGTAGGTAGGTGTAGGTTAGTGTAGGTGTGTGTAGGTGGGTGTAGGTTAATGTAGGCGGGTGTAGGTGGGTGTAGGTTAGTGTAGGTGGGTGTAGGTGGGTGTAGGCGGGTGTAGGTTAGTGTAGGCCGGTGTAGGTGGATGTATGTGGGCGTAGGTTAGTGTAGGTGGCTGTAGGTTAGTGTAGGTGGGTGTAGGTGGGTGTGGGTGGGTGTAGGTGGGTGTAGGTAGGTGTAGGTGAGTGCAGGTGGGTGTATTTAGGTGCAGGTGGGTGTAGGTTAGTGTAGGTGTGTGTAGGTTAGTGTAGGTGGGTGTAGGTTAGTTTAGGTGTGTGTAGGTTAGTGTAGGTGGGTGTAGGTTAGTGTAGGTGGGTGTAGGTTAGTTTAGGTGTGTGTAGGTTAGTGTAGGTGGGTGTAGGTTAGTGTAGGTGGGTGTAGGTGGGTGTAGGTGGGTGTAGGTTAGTGTAGGTGTGTGTAGGTTAGTGTAGGTGGGTGTAGGTGGGTGTAGGCGGGTGTAGGTTAGTGTAGGCCGGTGTAGGTGGATGTATGTGGGCGTAGGTTAGTGTAGGTGGCTGTAGGTTAGTGTAGGTGGGTGTAGGTGGGTGTAGGTGGGTGTAGGTAGGTGTAGGTGAGTGCAGGTGGGTGTATTTAGGTGCAGGTGGGTGTAGGTTAGTGTAGGTGGGTGTAGGTAGGTGTAGGTGTGTGTAGGTGGGTGTAGGTAGAGGCTAACACTGATATCATACAGTATGTTTTTATTCTGATTTTCTGTACACTAACATGATATTATGTATTTTAAACGGTTCACCGGTGTTTTTAACGGTTCACTAGTGTTTTAAACGGTTCACAAGTGTTTTAAACGGTTCACTAGTGTTTTAAACGGTTCACTAGTGTTTTAATGATAGTATTTGTGGAATAAAATGACGTAAACTTGATTTTTATTTTATAATTTTTTTTCGTTTTTTTAAAACCAGCTCCAGACGTGAGGTTTCCTGTAAAAGTGTTACAGTCGTGAATAGTGTCACTGCACACAGTGGTGGATAACACCCCTCTGCTCACCAGCAGCTCAGTGAAATGCCCCTGACACCCCCACAGCGCCCCCCAGGGGTGAGGAGGCCTCACGACGCACAAACGGTGACATCACCGACACAAACTAGGCCACAGCTGTCGGGGTCTCCCGGCGACGGGTTAGACTCAATGTGTCGCTCAGCATCACGTCAGGAGGACCAATCAGCACGGAGACATCATCTCTGCTGGCGGGGGCCGCCCCCCCACCCTGTCTGAGGACACGGATACAGCTCACGATAATCTGCTCTGGATGATGGTGAACGGATGAATTATGGAGGGATTTAAATAAATGATGGTCACTCTTCAACCAGTGGTGGGACGGGGGGGGCGTGGACCCCCCACTGGGACGTGAGGACATGAATTATAGCACAGCCACTCCATTACCGCAGCATCAGATGAATTATTCTGAACCCCCCCTTTAAGGAAGCGACGTGCTTCTAACATGTTAACCACGCCGACTCCACAACCTCACGTTACCACGGTTACCCTGATGTGTGGGGGTGATGGGGTCACCCCGGGGACCCCTCACCCTCACGTTACCCCCGCTGCCCCCCAGCGCTCTGAGTGAAGGTCAAAGAGACGAGGAAGAGGAGAAGAGATGAAGGTTGAAATAGTTTCACCTCTCCGGGGGAATAAAACTCAGATTAATTCACTTCATAATTTAATCCATCATAATTTGAATTAATTCAAGTTGCCTCCATACAGACCCCCCCTCATTTACAGGAAGCATCATCCATACCCCGCCCCCCTCCTATATGTTAACATAGCGATGTAAACGTTGTTATTTATCACACGTTTCCACGGTAGTGACAAAAAACGAGCTGGAATATTCTTCATTTATTCAGCAGGAGTGTGTGTGTGTGTGTGTGTGTGTGTGTGTGTGTGTGTGTGTGTGTGTGTGTGTGTGTGTGTGTGTGTGTGTGTGTGTGTGTGTGTGTGTGTGTGTTTCATCTCTCTGCTCCAGTGATTGCTTTAATGCCGCTGCATTCACACCCCATGCCTCTTATCGCCGTCACTTGATGGAATTTGCCTTCACACAATGGTGGAAATCCACTTCAAAGGGACGACGCATCTAATCTGCTGCGCCCGCCATCCCATAATAAGATCCTGCCTTCCCAGCATTCTCAGGGATCCGAACCCAGGATGAGAATTTCATCTTTCTGTTTATTTCTATCTCACTTTCTCTCAGTATGGAAACACAGGATGGGGGGTGGGGGGGCACTGGGGGGGGGGCAGTTGGGTGGTGGGGGGGCAGTTTGAGAGAACCTCTGCAGCAGCAATGCTGCATATCTGTGGAACCCCCCCATCCTTACGTAAAAGCCCTATTTTACAGCTTTATTTCACACACACACACACACACACACACACACACACACACACACACACACACACACACACACAGTGACCTAGTTTCCACAAACATCCAGCATGACTCTTGCAGAAGCTGGTGATGTGTGTGTGTCCCCCCCCCCCCCCCCAGAGAAGACGGCCGACATCACAGCTCCTCACCGGACTCACCCAACGAGGGGGGGGGGGTCAGGAAGTTAAAACTGTGTGTTGTGTTTAGTCTGACGGGGGCAGGTTGAGGACAGACCTGTCATCAAAGGCACAGCTGCAGGACCCCCCCACCCCCCCACCCAGACCTGCAGCGCCCTACATTCACCAGGCGACCCCCCCCAGGTTATCTGTGCACATGGAGAAGGTTAGGGATGGAGATGCTATCACAGAGAGAACATTAGCACAACAAAGAGGTGTCTTAGAGAACGGCCCCCCAGGAGAACGGGCTGATGCTGCGTCCGATAGCCAGCAGGAGTGTGTGTGTGTGTGTGTGTGTGTGTGTGTGTGTGTGTGTGTGTGTGTGTGTGTGTGTGTGGAGGGAGGAGATCCATCTCCACCGTGACCAAACACAGAAGAAAGAAGGTCAACAGAGAAGTCGTGGTTTTCATTAAATAAAGTTTGACCATAGTTTTGGAACTTGGAATTAAATTATAAGGATTAAAGTTTACCGTAAACTAATCTGGATTAAAAGAGGTGAATCATGAGTGACGCTTAACGGTAGATATTGGAACTATATGTATGTATTTTAATATGATATTCTTTATTGTTCGATAACATATTGTTAACTTCAATGGTTTTCTAGTGATTTTTAGAGTCCAGTATTTGTGGTAAAGTCGAGTGAAATGATGTAACCGTGGTTTTTATTTTACTATGATTTTTTTTTAAATGTATAATGAAATGTATATACCGGTGTGTATATATATACATTATATACTGTATGTGTGTGTGTGTGTGTGTGTGTGTGTGTGTGTGTATATATATATATATATATATATATATATATATAGTACAGGCTAAAAGTTTGGACACACCCTCTCATTCAATGCTTTTTCTTTATTTTCATGACTATTTACATCATAGATTCTCACTGAAGACATCAAAACTATGAATGAACACGTGTGGAGTTTTGTTCTCAACAAAAGAAGGTGAAATGACTGAAAACAAGTTTCATATTCTAGCTTCTTCATCTCTGCTACCTCCAGCTCTGTCTCCTGTCTCTTCCTCAGTGACTCTGTCTCTGGACCAAACAACATCACTGAGGAAAAGACAGGGACATTGCCCTATTGGACAACTGTTAAAATTTATATTATGGCGAGAACCAATCAACTGACTAAAGAAAGACAAGTGGTCATCATTACTTGAAGAAAAGAAGGCCAGCCAATCTGAAAAAATTGTTAAAACTTTAAATGTGTCCCAAAGTGGAGTCACAAAAACCATCAACCACTACAACAAAACTGGCACACATGAGGACCGACCCAGGAATGGAAGACCAAGAGTCACCTCTGCTGCTGAGGGGTTCATCTGAGTCATCAGCCTCAGAAATCACAAGTTAACAGCAGCTCAGATCAGAGACCAGATGAAGGCCTCACAGATTTCTAGGAGCAGAAACATCTCTAGACCAACTGTTAAGAGGAGACTGTGTGAATCAGGCCTTCATGGTCAAACAGCTGCTAGAACACCACTGCTAAGGAGAGGAAACAAGCAGAAAAGACTGTTTGGACCAAGAAACACAAGGACCAGACCAGTGGAAATCTGTGCTTTGTTCTGATGAGTCCAGATTGGAGATCTTTGGTTCCAACCGTCGTGTGTTGAGAGATGGCGGTTGGAACCAACTCCTTTCTGTGCCCCGCCCATGTATTGATCCATGTGCCTACTCATCTTAGCCGCCATGATGCCTGACAGGAGCTTCCATGTTGTACAGAGACAGGCTATTGGCCGGTAGTTGGATGGGGTGGATCCCTTCTGTGGCTGACCAACTCTCCATCTTTGACACTCTTTCTTGGATGTCTGCCATTGAGATGGTTACTGGTTCTTGTTCTGGGAGGCAGCTGTGGTCAGTCCTCAGGTCCACTAGCCACTGGGCATCGGTGTTGTTTGATGCTTCTCTTTCCCATATGCCCTTCCAGTATTTCTCCACCTCAGCTCTTGGTGGGTCTGACTGGATGCTGTTATTTCACTGACACTGAGAGTACACCTTTTCTGGTTGAGTGGAGAAGGTCTTGTTTATTCTCCTGGCCTCTATCTCCTTGGTGTATCTCTTCAGTCGGGTAGCCAGAGCCGTCAGTCTCTGTTTGGCAGTTTCAAGTGCTTCAGGTATGGAGAGCTTGCTGTATTTCCTGGGTACCCCTTTATTCACCATGTTCCCCTTCTGTAGCTCGGCTAGCTGGCTGACTTCTCTCCGTGTCGCCTTTATCTTGGCCTCTAACCGTCTCGTCCATGGAGGGTATTGTTTGTCATGCCCTGTGTTGATCTTATATCCCAGCATCTCGAGGATTACTGTTGCTGTACTGTGAATCAGCTTGTTGGTCTCAGTTATGTTCCCTGTGGGGATGGTTCTTATCGCAGCATTCACATCTTCTAGCAGATCTTCTGAAGGTACTTGACAACTTAGTTTCGGTATTTGTCGGAGGCTCCAGGTTTCCATTTGGGTCACGATCTTCCTTCTCAGGTCAGCAGCTCTTGTATTGAAGCTGTCTATTTCTCTTGGGGCTTGGTACCCAATCTCGGATTGTGGGGGGGATGGTGAAATCCCCCCGCTGACCTGGCGTCCTGGCTCCCCCTTGCCATAGCATTGTTGTAGTATTTCATCGATCTCTAGCTGTGACAGCAGTTTTCGGTTACAGATGTTGGAACACTGTGCTAACAGCTGTTTCTTTGTTAGCCTTGATTGTGGGTTTCGAAGCATCCATTGGTCCCACATCCGCCCCATATATCCCCTCTCTCTGGGATTACTCGTGTAGTAGCATTCCAACAACTCCGTATTCTCCGCCCTTGTGTGTCTTGTTCCAGTAACCCATTTCTCGTCAGATTGCCCTGGTTCCCTAGCAACTGACGCGCACCTTGTTGACCCGGGCGACGTCCGAGCCGGTATGACTCTGTCTTTATTGTGTTTGCTCATATCTGAGGTAAGCTGGTATAGCATTAGCATTGCAAAAGGACCCTCACTGGATAGTGTTCACCATGACTGGGGTTCAAAACCACAACCTCCTGCATTCAGGTTAGTTGATTGGATAGTGGTTACCCTGACCGGGATTCGAAGTTCAAGTCAGTTGACTTAAACACTGTACTATCCAGGTGCTTATATATAAGATACTGAATTATTTATGATAATTTAAACGTTTCTGAACCCCCCCACCCCCCATACTGATATTATAGGTATGTGTATGTGATAGGTATGTGTGGCTTCACCTTGACAAGTGTTACTCTGATGTCATTTTCACAGCAAAGTCTGTTTCTGTTGTTTTCCATCAGCTTAAGGAAGTGTTCCTTTATTCTTCCAGTGCCAGACTAGAGTTGCTCAACTTGACATTCAAATCCTGCAGAACGCTGACTCCCATCACGTTCCGTTATACAGTACATGTAAATTCACGTTGTACATATTCGTCCGACCACTTTCTTTTTTTGTTCAACATAGTTACTATGAATTAAAATATCAGGAAAGAAATCAGATGACGTACCATCATGACAGGCAGAAATCCGTTACTGAGTGCGCAAAATCCCCTGTAGCACAGGTAGGCTAATCGATGTAGCGTCACGTGATCACCTGCAGCCAGTGATGGCTAAGGGGGGCGTGTCATCACCAATTGACACGACTCGTCAAACGTACACAGTGATTCGTGTATGTTCGGCAAAAACATCCAACACGATGTGTCGGGTGTTTTGACTTGACCTCTGTCGCTCTCCACCGAACGCCTGAGAGCGACTCACCGAACCCCTGAGAGCGACTCACCGAACCCCTGAGACCGACTCACCGAACCCCTGAGAGTGACTCACCGAACCCCTGAGAGCGACTCACCGAACCCCTGAGACCGACTCACCGAACCCCTGAGAGCGACTCACCGAACCCCTGAGACCGACTCACCGAACCCCTGAGACCGACTCACCGAACCCCTGAGACCGACTCACCGAACCCCTGAGAGCGACTCACCGAACCCCTGAGACCGACTCACCGAACCCCTGAGACCGACTCACCGAACCCCTGAGACCGACTCACCGAACCCCTGAGACCGACTCACCGAACCCCCCGGGTTCGATCCAACCCAGGTTCAGAAAGAATGCTATGGACAATCAGAGCAACAAGAAACATCCGTAGGAACTGTAACACTAGATAATATATGTAAAGCTTTTCATTCTAAGTTTAGATTTATGTCATTTCACCTTCATTCCTCCACAAGGTCTCGTCTGTCTTGAGTCGTTTCACTTTCTCTTCCTTCTAGAATTCTTGTCCTTGATTTATTTATAAAACTTAATATATAAGAAATAAATGCTGAGTTTTAAACTGCACTGAAATAGAAGAACGATAAAGACGTACGACCAGAAAATCACGTTAGAGTCTCAGCAGCTCGGATGCTTTCATGTTGGCTGGGTGGGACGCAGCCTCGCTTCTTACAGCCCCCCCCCACAAAAACCCTCTGGTCAGAATCCGATGCCAGGAGATGTTCTGAGCAGGTTGGAGGTGAAATCGTCATGACAACGATGTCACAGGGTTCACCAGACCCAACATAAATCAGCTCATGACCATCAGTAGATCACGACTAAACCAGAGGTCAAGTCAGGGGTCGACCCGTCAAACACACACACACAGTGACACACACAGAGTGTGTGCGCAGCCACGGCTGACAGGACAGCGCCGGCACCTCGTCCAGAGCGTCCCCCCGCAGCACTGAACTCTGGGAGAATGTTGTTTGTTCCTGCGTTACCCAGACTCCGCCCACAGCAGCAGCCGCTCAATGGAGACGGCTTCCCCTTTCAATGGTCTGAGATCCAGCCAATCACAGCGCCCCCTGCCCCCACTCGGCTCTCAGGCCCACAGCCAATCACAACAGCCCTCCGTCCACACATGACTCTGTCCATCAACTGCCTCATATATAGTGCATGCAAGAAAATGTGGAGCAGTTCAATAACTTGCGTCGTCGCCAGGCTCTGGTTTGTCTGTGTGTGTGTGTGTGTGTGTGTGTGTGTGTGTGTGTGTGGTGGGGGGGGGGTGCGTGTGTGTGTGGGAATGTGTGTGTTTGTTTACCAGCTTCTAATTACGGGAGGAGAGGGAGGGAGGGGGGAGACAGAGACGTTTGTGAGGCATCGGATCTGGAAACTCCTGGCTAAGTTCCCACTAGAGCCAGGAAGAGATGTCAGTGTGTGTGTGTGTGTGTGTGTGTGTGTGTGTGTGTGTGTGTGTGTGTGCGAGTCAGACACACACACACACACACACACAGACCAGTCCATTCAGTGAGTTCCAGCAGCAACTTTTCTCCATGATGTTTCTCTGGAAGCGTCTTTTTTCCAGCCTCCGTTCACCACAGACTCACGCTGACGCACGTCTGGACACACTCCTGGTGAGTATTTAACCGTTCACTATGACCACTGTTTGTGAGCGTTAATCTAGAGAAGTGTGTGAGGACGGCGGTGGCGTGCGACAGCAGAGACTTTTTGAAAAGGATGTGTGTGTTTGGGGTGGGGGGGGGACGTGTCGTGTCCTGGACAGCGTGTCCCGAGTGTGAGGAGCGTGAGTGTTTGTGGGAACGCTGCCGTGGTCGCCGGTAGCGACGGAGCCAGACGGGAGACAAAGCGAGGGGAGCGTCCAGACGGGGCAGGTCAGCCAGCTGCTGGGGCCCCCGGGGGTCTGAGGTTAGAGGTGATCACGCTTCACTTCAACACCCGCTCACCTTGCACCCCTTCCGCTCTGATGGGGGGGGGGGCAACGCAGGTCCAAAGTGAGGCCGTCCGTTACACAAACTAAAAATAATTCCTGTTGCATCCCCGTGACCCCCCCCCAGCACTGGTTGGTCATGTGACGCTCGTCAAACTGAAACAAAACCAACAAACTTGTTCAGTCCGTCAACAACGGACGGACGGCGTGCTGGTTTCCTGGTTCCTGCTGGACCCCCCCACCGGCTGGTTCTCATGGAGGTCACCAGGTTTAAAAGGAATTCAGTGACAGGAAACACACTGGCTGTTCCAGGATTGTTCCTGCCCCCCCCCCTCTGCTGTGGTTCATCCATAAAGCAGAGAGTTCAAAAAACATCAACGGTTTCTGTAACACAGATAAAAAAGACTTCAAAGAGGCGGACCCCCCCACAACTTGACAGAAACGAGTCCACACTGACCTGGGGGGGACCAGAAGAAGCTCCAATGGGAGCAGGAGAACCTCTTCTGGTCCCAGATTAAACGACAGCAGTGGGGCTTCTGGGGGCGTTCATTAAAACAGACCTGGGGGGGCACGTCTGGAGCCGCTCCGGATGCCTGAACGTGTCCCATCTTGCTGCTCAGACACACATCTCACACTCCATCAGCCGAAACCCCCCCAGAACGACAAACACCCCCAGGAGACGGGACGAGAGCTCGTCGGTGGACCTGTTGATCATCTGCACCAGGGGCCCCGCCGGGGGCCTGACTTTGGCCCCCGTTGTCTCGCTGCTCCCACCCCGGCTGTGTCTACCTGGATTTGAATAGAAACCAGACAGCGATGCCCCCCCCAGCCCCCTCTGTCACCGCTCCCGCGCGGGACAATGAGGATTTGTTAGAGCCTGCTGACACAAAGCGTTTAGCCCCCCAGTCCCCGGGCCTGGAGCGCAGCACAGGCCAGCAAGGACACCGGGGGGTGGGGGGCATTTGGGGGCAGATTTCAGGGGTGGGATTAGCAGACAAGAGTTCTGGGTTGGGGGATGGGGACTTGAAATGAACAGGAAATTACTGCTTTTGATGAGACTGGGGCTGAACCCGTGCCCCCCCCCCCCACCGCCGTAACAAACCTGTTAGAGTAGAAGATGTCAGAACGCTCCAGGCCCCCCAGCGATGGAGTCGTTTCTACAGGTGCCAAAAGTTTGTCCTCCTGCCCCCCAACCCCCCCGACAACTTTCCTGTCCTCTCCCTCCCCCCCAGAGACCGGCCCCTGATGTCATGGGAATCCAGTCCCATCCGACCCGTTTTCACCCCGGACAGAATCACAGCTCCATCTTCACCACAAACCCCAGCACCCCTCCCTCCCTCTAGATAGACATACTGTATACACACATACTGTATATACATATATAATGTATATAATTTTTATAAATTTTATATATATATTATATATATATTAAACTCTCTATATGTGGTTATATATATATATATTATATATATATTAAACTCTCTATATGTGGTTATATATATATATTAAATATATATTAAACTCTCTATATGTGGTTATATATATATATTACATATATATTAAACTCTCTATATGTGGTTATATATATATATTATATATATATTAAACCATATATATAGTTATATTTGTCAGCGGTGAATGGAACATGGTCGTTAGGGAGTCTGGACTAAGTTCTTTGTTCTCGCCCTCATTCATACTGAAGATGATTCTTCTAGAGAACTGGCGCTGATGCGGCGGTTCGTGCATCTCCAGATAGACGCGGCCCCTGGTGGTGTGTGTGTGTGTGTGTGTGTGTGTGTGTGTGTGTGTGTGTGTGTGTGTGTGTGTGTGTGTGTGTGTGAGAGCAGAGATGCTAATGTTGCTCAGTGAACATCGGGGTCGATTAGAGTCTGGTCTGGCCGGGCGGCAGCGGATTAGACAGGCGTACAGATACGAGCCTGGGGGGCTCGTCTGGCGCTCTGACCCACATCGCTCTGATGTGGCGTCACTTCCCATTACCCTGACGATTGGACGCCACATCAGCTGAGTGTGCTGTGATCTGCATGGCCTCCTTGTGTGTGTGTGTGTGTGTGTGTGTCTGTGGGGGGGGGCAGGGGGGGTCGCTTCCCCTTAACCTCGTGCTGTCAGACTCCGACTTCGGCCGTCCTACCGCCCGGATACGGGAAGTGTGGGTGAGTCACATGGGGGCGGCGCCGTCAGGGCCCTGACTGTGGGTGGAGGATCAGCGGGCCTCAGCGCCAACACGTTAACACGTAGAACCTCCTCTGGGCTTCACTTAAACAAATCAATGCATATTAACTTAATATCAGCTAAGAGCTGCCCCAGGCCGGGATTTGTCACCACAGTGAATCAGACTGGGCGTCATGTGAGGGGGGTGATTATCTCTCTGAGGGAAGTATCTGTCAAACAGCTTCAGACCGTCTGCTGTTCACGTCTGGATCCACATGAACGTTTTCAATAACAGCCAGTGTGTGTCGACGCTGATATCTGATGTCTGATATCTGATGTCTGATATCTGATGTCTGATATCTGATATCTGATGTCTGATATCTGATATCGGATGTCTGATATCTGATATCTGATGTCTGATATCTGATGTCTGATATCTGATATCTGATGTCTGATATCTGATGTCTGATATCTGATATCTGATGTCTGATATCTGATATCGGATGTCTGATATCTGATATCTGATGTCTGATATCTGATGTCTGATGTCTGATATCTGATGTCTGATGTCTGATGTCATCGATTAGATTTCTGTCAGTAAATGTTCGTTTGCACAGAAATGACAAGCAAGAAATACTGTTGAGCAAGTACAAGTAAATAGAAGTAAAATAATTATTCAAATGTTTGTTCTGAACAAACTAGAGAGGTGAGGGAACAGAACGTAAATGTGGAGGTGAGGGAACAGAACGTAAATGTGGAGGTGAGGGAACAGAACGTAAATGTGGAGGTGAGGGAACAGAACATAAATGTGGAGGTGAGGGAACAGAACATAAATGTGGAGGTGAGGGAACAGAAAATAAATGTGGAGGTGAGGGAACAGAATGTAAATGTGGAGGTGAGGGAACAGAACATAAATGTGGAGGTGAGGGAACAGAAGATAAATGTGGAGGTGAGGGAACAGAACATAAATGTGGAGGTGAGGGAACAGAACTTAAATGTGGAGGTGAGGGAACAGAACATAAATGTGGAGGTGAGGGAACAGTAGATAAATGTGGAGGTGAGGGAACAGAACATAAATGTGGAGGTGAGGGAACAGAACATAAATGTGGAGGTGAGGGAACAGAATGTAAATGTGGAGGTGAGGGAACAGAACGTAAATGTGGAGGTGAGGGAACAGAACATAAATGTGGAGGTGAGGGAACAGAACGTAAATGTGGAGGTGAGGGAACAGTAGATAAATGTGGAGGTGAGGGAACAGAATGTAAATGTGGAGGTGAGGGAACAGTAGATAAATGTGGAGGTGAGGGAACAGAACATAAATGTGGAGGTGAGGGAACAGTACTTAAATGTGGAGGTGAGGGAACAGTAGATAAATGTGGAGGTGAGGGAACAGAACATAAATGTGGAGGTGAGGGAACAGAACTTAAATGTGGAGGTGAGGGAACAGAACGTAAATGTGGAGGTGAGGGAACAGTAGATAAATGTGGAGGTGAGGGAACAGAACATAAATGTGGAGGTGAGGGAACAGAATGTAAATGTGGAGGTGAGGGAACAGAATGTAAATGTGGAGGTGAGGGAACAGAACTTAAATGTGGAGGTGAGGGAACAGTAGATAAATGTGGAGGTGAGGGAACAGAAGATAAATGTGGATGTGAGGGAACAGAACTTAAATGTGGAGGTGAGGGAACAGTAGATAAATGTGGAGGTGAGGGAACAGAACATAAATGTGGAGGTGAGGGAACAGTAGATAAATGTGGAGGTGAGGGAACAGTAGATAAATGTGGAGGTGAGGGAACAGAATGTAAATGTGGAGGTGAGGGAACAGAACTTAAATGTGGAGGTGAGGGAACAGAACTTAAATGTGGATGTGAGGGAACAGTAGATAAATGTGGAGGTGAGGGAACAGTAGATAAATGTGGAGGTGAGGGAACAGTAGATAAATGTGGAGGTGAGGGAACAGAACATAAATGTGGAGGTGAGGGAACAGAAGATAAATGTGGAGGTGAGGGAACAGAACATAAATGTGGAGGTGAGGGAACAGAACTTAAATGTGGAGGTGAGGGAACAGAACTTAAATGTGGAGGTGAGGGAACAGTAGATAAATGTGGAGGTGAGGGAACAGAACATAAATGTGGAGGTGAGGGAACAGAACTTAAATGTGGAGGTGAGGGAACAGAACGTAAATGTGGAGGTGAGGGAACAGAACTTAAATGTGGAGGTGAGGGAACAGAACTTAAATGTGGAGGTGAGGGAACAGAATGTAGGAGCTTCAAGTTGTAAATGTTCAGGAAACAGTTCCCACAGATGTGATCGGTTCCCCAGGTTTTGAATGCGTGTTCTGAAGAGGCTCGTTGGAGTTAAATCAGAACCGTTTTACAACCTGAGGCTGAATCCGGTCTGACATTTCTCCCAGCTTTGGGAACAAACCGGCTGTGTGTGTGTGTGTGTGTGTGTGTGTGTGTGTGTGTGTGTGTGTGTGTGTGTGTGTGTGTGTGTGTGTGTGTGTGTGTGTGTTGGGACGGGGGAATGAAAGCAGAACCTCGGCGGCGGTTGTGCAGCTGCTAACAGAGACAGAGACGGGTCTGTTTGCTGCCTGCCTGGAAATAATTGGCAGCTATGAAGTGAAAAGCGAGCTCAGCAACAGATAAGGGCTGTGCGGAGAGCTCCATAATCATCACGGATTAGCAAATGATAAATCGCTGGTTCACACCAGTGTGCTGTCACAGCTGGGGGGGCGAGAGGAGAGGATGAGGAGATAGGGAGGAGAGTGAAGAGAGGGAAAAGTCTGAGGAGATGTGGATGTTTTTCCTGGGATTCAAAAGGCAAACACAATAACACCATCTAGCAGGTCAGCATGAACGGCAGGCGGCGGGGGGGGCGAGGAGAGGAGAAATTAAAAGCTCTGCCAACACTCCGGCTAATACAATCTCCTGCCTGTCAGATTACCTTCTTTAATCCAGAAAGGTTTAACGCCTCTTAGGAATCTGAAAGGAGACATGAATTCAGCAGAGCTTTTCCTCCGCCGGAGAGGAGAAGGTGTCGGAGACTTAATTCCCTCCAAAGCACCGGCCTCAACAACTCTGCAGCGCCGTCATCAAACCGCCATGCAGAGGATCAGCCATTTTGCAGCGCCGCAATGTTCTCCACGTAAACCCCTCCGATGTTCGTGTGGCGCTTTGTGCGTCGACACCAACGACGCCACGGCGAGCCCGGCTCGCTCCAGTTACGGCGAAGCCAACGGTCGCTCGTCTTCATCACCAGCGAAAAGATGAGCTTAAGTCAGGCTTAGTCAAAGCGCCACGCGTGAAGAACGCCGTGTCCCCTCTGGTGCAATGCAGCGACGCGCTCTCTTACAACGCCTATGGTAATTTAAACGTTTGTGAACCCCCCCACCCTGATATTAAACCACCTTCTATCTGTGTTACCTCTAAAACACTCTGACAGACTGTTTAAAACACTTTAGTGTCTCACGGAAGTCCGAGACTCACTGAACGTAGAACACTTCAGGATGCCGTCAGCCAATAGAATGCGAGTACGGTATCACGTGACTACCTACTAAAAATCCGCGATGAGGTGAAGTCGTGAGCGTTGACGCACGAATGCACGAGGGAACACTGTACATCCTGAACAACCTGGATCCTGATGATGGAAACGTGATTTCTATACGTGGGCTCTGAGCTGTGTCTAAATCTCCCTGCGGGGGTATTCGAAGATGATGATGATGATGATGATGATGAAGGTGACAGCTTTGTTCCCTGCCTCCTCTGATGTTACTCCAGTATAAAGTCCATGATATTGGAGCACAGGGTGATCTTTGATGCCTGTTTGATGACGTTCACACAAACTATTTCTGTGCTCCGATGTTCACATTGACCCAAGACTCAACCAGAATGAGTTCCAAATAATCAAAAGTGATGGAGCAAAGATCCTGGGTGTGAGGTTTGACCTGAGGACAAAATCTGTTGGAGATAAGAAGCATCAGGATTACAAAGAATGCTGTGGTTGAACCCAGACGACAGCCACAACGGGCTCTATCATTGAAGATCCTAAAAAACTGCTGCAGAGAGGCTGGAACAGGAAGTCCTCGGCCCCCTGGTGTGGAACGAGCCCACAAAGCTCCGGCAGAGCGTTTTGATTCGCTGCAGCTCTGGAATAGACACCAGAACCAGCCTGAAGACGGGCGGGGAGGAGGGCCTATCAATCAGCGATAGAAGAGAGAACCGGATTTGTAACTCATCGGCCGCCGTTGTCAGGAGAGACTCAGGGGTTAACGCTGAGGAAGGAGCTGGCAGCGGATTGGACGCCTCGCCACAAACCCCGGCAGCCTTGGCAGGAAGATCTGGGGCACGTGGGACCAGGAAGAGGCTTGGCGCTCTGCCTGGAGGAATCCCTTCTCCAGAGCACACCCCGCCCGGATGCCACCGCTGCACCCGGGTTCAGACAGGAAGTGGGCCAGCCACACCCTCCACACCCAGCCATCTTTGCTAGTTCTGCAAAATATTGTATCTTGAAAAAGGATTAGAGGATCGGGCTTTATTAGACCCACGAGGTCATCGGAACGATTCTCACAACTATTATCACGTCTGTCGAAGGCAATCAGAGAAACAGCAGTACCCTACCAGCTGTATTACGGTATCCATAACCACTGAGGGTCAACGTGATGATGGGAGGGTTAACGTGACGGTGTGGATCTCCCTGCACCACCAAATCTCCTTAACTGTTTAAATGAAACCGATATTAAAGGGTCCGTCCTGTGAGTGACACAGTAATTAAGGCGTTTTTGTTGAGTTGGATTGAGTTCGCCTGTGAAGACGATCGCACGCAGAGCAACTGATTCCGGCAATTTAATCTCCACATGCCGCTCCGTCGGAGGACGGCACGCAGCGCCCGCGGATTGGACAGTAATAATGACTGACAAGAGGCTGATTGGACGGGAACGCGTGTTAAGAGCATATGTTTGAATCCCAGCCTGAGCATTATGAAAAGTCTGAGTTGAAGGCATCAGATTAACGGTGGGGCGGTTGTATGAGCAAAAGTTGTGCTGCTAGAAAACAGTTGGGAAAGATTTGATGGTGGAACGAAGGGAAGGGATTCAACCCAAAGTAAGGAAACAGTTTTCCATTTAAATGGTCAAACAGCATTTG
Source organism: Antennarius maculatus (assembly GCA_013358685.1). Classification (NCBI taxonomy): domain Eukaryota; kingdom Metazoa; phylum Chordata; class Actinopteri; order Lophiiformes; family Antennariidae; genus Antennarius; species Antennarius maculatus. The sequence continues at coordinate 473,625 of CM023608.1, read as the reverse complement.
GATGTCTGTGCCTTCTAGTCCAACTGACCGACCAACTCCAGCAGAGACAGTCTTGGGGTTCAAGGTATCGTCTAGGGACAGACACCTACATTCCACGTCTTTATATTCGTCTGAGCTCCGGTCCTTGAACGTTTCACAAGGCGTCTCCCTATCCAAAGGAAAACAACTGATAACTCTGCGTGTGGAAATCCACTAGACGTTCTCGTAGAGTCTTACCCCTGACCTTAACTTCACCCTTTCCCACCAGGTGTGTGTGTCCAATCCATTCACCCCCAACACAACAATGCACTCATGAAAGAATTTGAGCTCATTTCGTTGGCTTTGGTTGCATCTGTGTCGTGTTGGCCTCATTTCCGGCAGCGTGAAGCCGCGGCGACAGACCAGCAGCCGTGGCGGCGAGGCGACGGAACACCGTGTGCCGCTCGCTCTTTGTCCGAGGCCTGGAATGTGCTGACGCTGCAGGTTCACCCTGGTTCAGTCTGTCAGACTCTCATGCTGGCCCAGCTATTTTTACACGGATACACTTCTGCAAGTGTGTCAGTTATGCAAAACGTCTGGGGAGGGTGACAGCAGTGGATTCATGTGGGGGGTGGGGGGGCACTGCCACGCCTCAGACCCATGAATAAGTCAAGCACGCATGGAGGCAGTTAAGACACAGATACGTAAACTCCCCCAGCTTTTGGGGCCAGCTTCCCAGGAGCCGATGAAGAGGACAGAGGTGTATCTGGGAATGAAGAGAGGCAGATTCAGGCACGAGAGCCAAGAAGGGAATACACTGAAGCCGACGCCAACGGGGACGCAGAAAATATTAGTTCCCCAACCTGTCTGCGAATTGCAACAGAGAGAAACGGTTCTTTAAATAGAAAAATATGCAAACGACACAGCGAGCTGGTAATGAGTATAGATACACACCCTTTCAAAAAACAAAGGGTAGCTAGCCTCGGCTTCATCTAAGATAGCCCAACAATAGTGACTGCTGGTGTACTTACTCCTGTAAAGGCCTTTGTGCACTTGTTGGTGACTTTGATTCAACGTGTGAATTATTTCCAGAAAGAACGCATCTAGAACCCCCCCCTTGGAGCTTCTGTCTCTGTGTTAGCATAACAACGGTACAAGGACGCTGAGAACATGTTCACTGGTATCTGGTTACAATCGTGTGTCCTCCATGGTGAAGGAAACGTGCAAAAGGAAGTGAATCTGGCCTGAAAGTGTTTACCATGCAGGAAGCAGGTTGCTTCATTAAGTGTGGAGAACACAGTGAAGATCTGCTGATCCAGTTTGTTCACTTTCCATCTGAATGATGTAACAGAAGACAAATCCTGCAGAACTGCAACAAATCTCTCTACAATGAGTTGCATCATGTGTTCACCACCTCCCTCACAGGTTCCAGCAGCGCCGCAAATCAAACGCCAGACTAGCTGTCAGGATCCACCATCAGAAGGGGATGTGGAGCAAACAAACAGCATGTTGTAAATGTCTTCGTCTGTACTGGGGGGGGGGCGGGAGAACAGGCAGAGACACAGACAGACCCAGAGCATTAATAAAACATGACTGCATGCTTTTCCAGCCTCAAAGAGGAGAACGCAGGAAGGAGCGGTGAGTGGGGTTCAGCGTGGGGTGAGGGGGGGCGTCTCCTCCTGTCTTTTCTTTTACCCCCGTTCTCATTCTTTACCTCCTTCCTTCTCCCTGCAGACTCGACGGAGACGCACGACCAACTCCTGAACCGGTTTAGCACGAGGGAACAATGACAACAACTCCAAACGGCGAACGCCACGGCTGCGTTACAAAGAGACGAGAACGTTTGCATCACCGCGTCTGAACCTCCCCCCCGTCAGAAGGGGGCAGCATCACGACCTGACACGCAGGGGAACACCGACAGGTGACGTCACAGACGGTTCCTGAGGTCTTTAAGGTGAACATACAGTAATCTGTTGCGTATTCGCACCTCTTTCACCTCATTGCGCATTTTTAGTAGGTAGTCATGTGATACTGTACTCGTATGCTATTGGCTGACAGCATCTGGCTCCAGAGGCTCTGCCCAGTCCTTCCTGGTGCCCACGGTGAACATTCAACGCTGTCGGTGAGTTTGTGCTCCGACCAAACCATCGACCGTTGACTGTACCCTGAGGGACACCACCGCGCACCTGCACGCTGACAGCTGGGGATTGTGGGGGATTTCAGTTCAACATGCAGACAGAGTGGACGACGTGTGACCCCGAGATGGACGACAGGTGACAGCCAATCAGCTGTGACGCCGGCGCCACTCACTCTCAAGACTGCAATAAACATTCATTGCTGTCGGTGGGTTTGCACGAGAACAACTCACTGATCAATGAATGCAGACTGCGGTTCAAACACCCCCGTGACCCCCCCGTCGTGGAACCCAAGGCACACCCTGTGGAGGATGAGCTGGAAACACAGCTGCATCATGGGTAATGGAATGACATTCACTGGCGTTCAAAAGCTAAAAGCATTTTTTACAGTTTTGCCTGAACTTTTTGTTTTTAGCCTCCCGTGAAAAAACCTGGTGTCTGAAATCAGGTTTGGTTTTGTTTGTGCACGATTACACATTTTTGGCTGAGGGAGCACCAATATGCACTATTTTCTGCACCATAAGGTGCACCTAAAAGCCTTTAATTTACTCAAAAACTAACGGTGCGCCTTATAATCCAGTGTGCCTTATAGTGCAGAAAATACTGTAATGGAAATAGAGGAAATTTGACTGGTGTTGCCATGACAACACAAGTCTTTTTTTTACCCATGAGATAAACTAGTAGCAGTGTTTCCTCCTCCGTGACTTTTCCCGTTTAAATAAACTCATTTCATTGAAATAAGATCATTGTACTTTTTTTTAACATAAACGTCTTTAAAAACATAAAATCCTCTGTTTTGTTGTTCAGAGACGGAATCCGTTGGATCCAAATCTGAATTCATCTCCATTCACAGATATTCACCTTCGGACTTTGGGGTGCATCCCGTGTTCTTTAATTAAACGGAGCGTTTTTAGGGCCCCCTGTGGAGCGTCCCCTCAGAAAACAGTTTTTAATAACGGAGGAGGAGGCTCAGCTCCAATCATCTCCTGCTCTCCATGGACCAATCAGAGCTGTGGAGCAGCACAGAGCTGCTCTAACAGACAGGAGGCGTCACATGAGAGGGTTTCCATCGGCCAGCGTCTTGGGACGTTCTTCTATCCCATCATGAACTCAGTCATGATGGGATGTTCCAGCATGAAGTGGGTGAAACCTGACGACGGTTCAGTAGAACCTCTCAGTGGAATGGAGGTCCCATGTGTTTCTGATACCGGCCAATAAAAACCTTTTTCATTTCGTCTGCAGAGCGAGTTGTGAGCTCAGCGTCTGTCGGAACGTCAGCAGGATTCAGGAAGGAGAAGAGCCCCTCGACCCCACCTCACATTTAATGGATTCATCTACCGGTTCTCTTAAAAGCAAAGTAACGTTCTACTAGTGTTGTGAAGGAGATTCAGAAATAAACGTACGACGACTGACACCACCATCTCACTAGTCTTGTTTCACACGACAGTCGTGGAATTGTGACGTCTCCTGACTTGAGATTCACACAAACATTAAACGTCCCAGAATCCAAGACCAGAGTCCCTAAAACCACTGATGGAGACGCCGGGATTAATAATCTGTCTATCGACCTGGAGTTCAGTAACTACCAGACAGCCGCCCAAATAAGGTGTGAGTGACGTGTGACGGAGGTGAAGCAGGAACAAACCACATCCCACCAGAGGAACCCACCAGTTCTAGAGTCCCAGCGGTCCTGGAGAGTCCATCAGTCTCCTCCTGTACCCCAACATAGACTCAGGCTCCTCTATAACACACGTTACACAGGCACATGGAAATAATCTGTCCTAATAGCCTTATAAGGTTACAGTAATGTGCTGGGAGTTTCAAACACACGTGCTCTTTGGATTTACTCCTGCACACACACACACACACACACACACACACACACACACACACACACACAGTCTACCTACCCCCAGTACGACAGGAACTTATGGGGTGTCAGCAATGAAGCCAGTCTCTCTAAGTAAACTCTTATCTCTTAATGTGTTCTTATGAAACAAATTAATCCCCTTAAGTCTGTTTATAACTGTTTATAACTGTTCATACGTTACTGACTTTAAAACCAGGATTAATCTGGACGTAAGGGAATAACTTGATGAAACGTCGGCGTAGGTTTGGTGCAGCTTTAGGTCCAGTTGTGTATCTACACACATTAGTGCTGGTTTATCCCGTGAACTTATAGACGCTGGAACACTGTGACCCACTTCCCCCCGACCTGGAAACACCCCCGGGCCGACGCCACGTCCAACGCCGAGCAAACGGCATCAGGCAGGAAGAGCAGGCGGCGAATAAATCTGGGATAATCATGAATAATTAAAGAATTAAAGACCAGAGCAGAGCAGGAGAAAAAGAACCACACCCACCTCCACGTGTGTGTGTGTGTGTGTGTGTGTGTGTGTGTGTACAGACACATGCGTGTGAGGACAAATAAAGGCATGTTCCAGTCCCATGTGGGCGCTGAGGTCACTGGGTCCAGTTGGCATGTGGGAGCAGCAGCATGTGGAGCTCTGACATGGACCTACTGCCCCCCTGTGGCCTGGAAGCTGCCCTGCAGCCTGACTCACCTCTCCTGACAGGTTCCTACTGACAGTCAGGTCGGCTGGTCCCCCCCCACACGTCATGCACACTGAACATCCATGAATGTACATGAACACGGTGAACATACGTTATATATTATATGTATACGTAGAATGTTTTCTCACTTTTCTCAAAAACTGTTTAATTCCAGTCAGTGAATCTGCTGGGGGTCAAAGGTGAACAGAGAAAGTCCTGTTCTGGGGTGTTACTGATTGACCGTGGAGCTGCTGATAACGCAGGCGTAACCCCCCCCTCGGTAAAACCAGAGCTCCCATTCTGAGGCAAACCGGTGCTGATGGGACCTGAACACGCTAACACGCTAACAGCAGCTGCTGCTAACGCAGCTATGTGGCCCCTGACCCGGGTGTTTTGGTCCCTGAATGAGGGTCTCTGAATTCCCACCCCTGTCAGAACATTTACCACCCCGGGGAGCCTCCTTTGACCCCGGCGTCACCCTTGCCCAGAGCGTGCACTGAGGCATGCTGGGAGGAGAAGCAGCCCACCTCGTGGGGTTTACGACGCGCTGGACTCGGCCTCGTAAATCGCTGCTTCTTCCTGCGGCGGCGACAATAGCAGCCATTGAGTGTGTGTGCAGGTTTAAGAGCTCCTGCCCCCCCCCCACAGGTTTATAGGGGGGCAATGAGGAGTCCTGCACCAAAGAGGGGCTGCACACAATCAGGTCAGAGTGGAGTCACGCCGAGGTCAGCGCCTTCTGAACTGTGTCCGACCTCTGACCCCCCCACCACGCCACCTGGCGTTGCGATGGCAGCCGGGGGGGGGGTCCGGACTGAACTTCGCCTGAACCTGGACCTTAACATTGGACCGCAGCTTCACCCACAGGTTTACACGTCACACAGGAGACCCACTGATGTGTGGGGTGGGGGGTCATTCAGAAAACACCCCCCCACACCCGATGGGGTTCTCCTCCTGACACTACATGATGTCTGTTAGGTCCTTCATCCAGGTCCTCTGGGGGGTTTGAGGAGCCCAGCAGTGACACTGAACACCCCCCAGAGGTTAGACACCCCCCAGGTGAACACCCCCAAATCCTCAAGAGGTGAAGCGTCTTCAAGGAGCCTCCTGAAGGTCAGTGGGGGGGTCAAAACTTTTTCTCTGATAACTTGATTCAGTCAGGAGGCAGCAGCTCCATCATTACAGTGAGGTCATGCTGCCCCCTGGTGGACGTGAGGGGAACGTCACCTCACGTCCGTCTGCCTCTAGATGGCGCTGTCCTCTAATGCTTCTGGGTCAGGGTGTGTGTGTGTGTGTGTGTATGTGTGTGTGTGTGTGTGTGTGTGTGTGTGTGTGTGTGTGTGTGTGTGTGTGTGTGTGTGTGTGTGTGTGTGTGTGTGTGTGTGTGTGTGTGTGTGTGTGTGTGTGTGTGTGTGCAGACCGACTCACCCACGCTGTCGTTGGGTTCACACTCCAGCCGATTGTCACTGTGGAAACCTGGAA
>CM023608.1:340000-465000 GCA_013358685.1 Antennarius maculatus | reverse complement strand
ACCCCCAGGACCTGGACCGGTACCGGTCTGTGGGTCAGTCTGTCCATGGGTCACTCCTATTGATGTGTACCGCACAAACACACGTGTGTGTGTGTGTGTGTGTGTGTGTCCACACACTCCATCACAGTGGTGTAAAAACTCACCACAGACACGAGGTTCACGCCCCCCACAGGCGTCTATAGATGAGTGTGTATTTATATTTTACACTATCTCACACGGTGAAACAGGGGGCTGACACAGTGTCAGCTGACCACCACAGACACAACCCCTTCCCTCTGAGGGGACGACATGTCCATGTCAGTGGAGCTGAGCCCGTCTCCATGGCGATGCAGGCGACCACTGGAGTCAGCTTTCCTTTGTGGTGTCATTAAACGTTTGTTTCTATACGTTTAGACTCATCCTGACCGTCGACCCCCCCGCGCCTTCTGTTGAGTATTTACTGAGTACATTCATATTTCACACATCCCCCAGTGGAGGGGACTGAACCTAGAGCTACAGTATTTTCCACATCGTGAGGGACACCTCCAGTGAACGGCTCCTCTCAACGTTGGTTTTTGAGAAAGTTAAAGGCTTTTGGGTCCGGAAAATACTGATGACGTCCGATCTCCTGTTATGTTGCGTGTAGTATGTGAGGTGCACGCGTGAACGGCACCCTGCGGAGACGCCCTGACCGTCCAGCCAGTGCCCCCACACACCCGTCCTCTTTGTGGTCCTGAGACCAGGCTTTAGCTTGCTGCCTCAGACCGGAGCTCTCCAGTGTGTGGTCTCTGCTGCTAATCCTCACAACAATTTATTGACCATCACAGCCCCGGGCTGGGGGGCGTCCAGCAGCAGCCAATACTCCAGAGCCGCTCTGCAGGGCCCATTGTGTGTGTGGACAAAGAAAGGCTGCATCTTTAACCTTTCACCTCTGCAACCTCTGCAACCTCTGGCGCAATCCGCTCCCCATCACAGCAACATGTCTGCTGGCGTACGGAGACACGCTACCAGTATTTAACACCAGCGGACCAGTATCGGACCAGCTGATCGGTACTGGACCAGCAGATTGGTACTGGACCAGCGGATCGGTACTGGACCAGCGGATCGGTACCAGACCAGCGGATCGGTACTGGACCAGCAGATCAGTACCGGACCAGTGGATCGGTACCGGACCAGTAGATCGGTACTGGACCAGCAGATCGGTACTGGACCAGCGGATCGGTACCTGACCAGCGGATCCCAACTGGACCAGCAGATCGGTACCGGACCAGCAGATTGGTACTGGACCAGCAAATCGGTACCGGACCAGCGGATCGGTACTGGACCAGCAGATCAATACCGGACCAGCCCTGGAGCTCAGGCAGCAAGGAATAAATGAGAGGCGACATTTGGAAGAGTAAGCAAGAGAATGCATGGATTTATTTACTCCAGCAGGTCACGTGACGATCGATTGAGGAACACTCTGAGCAATCTGTGAACCTTCACTCTGGTACCTCTGGCCGGATAATTGCTGCACGAGGAACCAAGCAGCAGCTCAAAAAATGCAAAAACTGGAAATATCACATTGTGTGAGTCCAAGAATGTCTGGAAGGCCAGCAGGACCTTGAAGGGCCAGGATAAAAGCATTCTTTGGTTCCAGAAACAGACAGACCTCCTCATCCCCAACAGCAGGTTTTTTACAATAAAATACTGTTTATGAAAACTAAATCCCTCCACTTCAGTCAAGAACTTTTGAGATTTGACCGTTCCTCCATGTTGGGTTAAATCCTTCCTGGTTCTTTCAAACCATCAACAGCAGGTTTGTCTGGAGGTCCCTAAACGTGTTTGGGAGCCACACACTCCAGCCTGAGTCTAAACACGATACTGTGGTCGATGAACACACACACTGACTGTAATGTATACCACAATACATCAGAATCCACATTCCTCACAGCAGCAGTACCATCTGGCTGGACCTACTGGTGCGTGAGCCACAAACGTCCCCACACCGAGTGTCTGGCGGGAACCTCTTCATCACTGCTCCCCCAGATGGTTGGGGTTCCGCTTGGCCAGCGTACAGCAACACCAGCCGGTCACCCGAGCAGGCCTCCACCTGGCCCCCCCACTCTTATCTCCACCACACCACAACCCACAGTCACCATCGATAGCGCCTGACACCAAGGTCCAGGGTGGGAGGTGATGGACACACGTCAAGAGACGAGTCAGAGACCAAACTCATGGAACGTCATACCACCACAAAGCCCCGGTGAATGTCTGACTGTATGACCCCCTGACCCCCCACTGAGGTCAAAAGCTAATAACCCCTTTAGACAAGTAGCAACGAACAAGAGTCTAGAAACAGTCTACAGTCTGGAAACAGTCTAGAGCCTAGAAACAGTCTAGAGCCTAGAAAAAGTCTAGAGCCTAGAAACAGTCCAGAGTCTAGAAACAGTCCAGAGTCTAGAAACAGTCTAGAGTCTAGAAACAGTCTAGAGTCTGGAAATAGTCTAAAGTCTGGAAACACCCTCTGTGATCTGTCTTCTACACAGGTAGAGATTGATTCAGGGACTTTACTGGGGCTCAGGGTTTCCTATGTGGACTTTAGCTGGGAGGGAATCATCAAACAACCTTCCAACCAACCAACCAACCAACCAACCAACAACCACCGTCAATCATACCACCCGAAGCGATCTGCTGTGTGTAAATAACACATTCTAGCTCTGCAGTGTGTTCTGATGCAACAGGCACCTCACAGGACAACTAGTTAACTGGACAGCCAGAGAAGTCGCCCTGCCGGACTCAGTCTGCTGTTTGGAGCAATGACACATTTCATTTAGCGTTCATTCACTGGCTGTTTGGCTGGCCTGCTGGCTGACTGGTTGGCTGGCTGGCCTGACTGATTACACCCAAGTCCAAAATGTTTTAACAGAAATATCCATTAATATTTTAGTTAGAGGCCAAAACTTGTTCAATCTTCAAAACTAGTTCTTGTCATTGAAACGATGGAACTATTGGAATGTGACAGATCGAGTGTGACCACACTGACGGTGGTCAGGTGTGGAGGTCAGGTTTCATGACCCGCCTCCAGGTGACCACGCGTGTTCTCGTGTACGTGAGCAGCTGGTGGATGACCTCTGTAGTGAACACAGCCTAGGTGGGAAAGATCTGGTGAGATCTCACTCAGACAATAGAGGTGTGTGTGTGGTGTGATGCCAGTCCTCAATCAATCAGTCAATTAACCAATCAATCACCTTCTAAGATGAATGAGAGGCAGCAGCCGCCAATAGATCAATGCTGACTGAGACCAGAGCAGAGAGGGCTGCTGTACCCGCAGGCATCACCCGATGCCCCCCCCCCCGCCCACCAACAGCCAGCCTGAAGCAGCAGATGGGGTTAGAACCAAGAGGCTGATGTTACCTCTGTCATGTGACCACCTGGCTCCAGTCGGGCTGTGGCTCCATCAGACCCTCATTGTTCTTTAATGGTGGGGTAACAACGCTCCGGGTACCTGAACCAGCCCCAAGCTCAGGCCCCCCTTTGTTTCAGAGACAACACTAGTCTGGGCGGGGGGGGGGGGGGGGGTTAGGTACTACATGGGTCTTAGAATCCAGATGGGCTCAGGTTCCTGTCTTTATGGATTCAAGACAAAATGATGGTCTTTACATGAATTAATGCACAGATGCATGCTGGGAACAGATTTACTAAACACTTTCATCAAAACATGAAAGTCACAAAGTCTCACACAGGAAACCCCCCAGCTGTAGCACCAGGTCTGAGTCCTGGGTGGAAGCTCTCGATGTTCCGAGTTCAATGCTGCACACGACTGATGGTGAGGAACTCACCACTGGTGTCACACCGCCATCCCTTTGACCTCCACAGCTGACCCCTAACCTCATTGTGTAACACAACACAACATCTCCACTGCCTCAGGCTGACACACACCAACGCTGCAGCTCACACACACTGCGCACACAATACATCTTCAAATGATGCACTGTGTTGTATTCAGAGTTCATTTACCTCCAGAAAGCAGTGCATCCTGGGATGCGCTTCAGGAACAATGTGTGCATCCCAACATGAGGTTTATGCATCCCAAAAGTAACAACAGAATACATGGTAAATATCTAAATATCATATAAGTAAATATATTATATAAGTAAATAAGTAAATTTCTTAAACATCTGTATTTCTGTCCTACTTTATGCAGGTAGAAATGTGAGATTCAACAATTGAAAACTTACATTCACTATGTGAAGATACAGTTATACAAAATATTACTCAATGTTTACTTGTAAGTTTTACTTGGACTAGAAGACATTTTAACTTTGACTTCGACAACACCATTGGTATGTCATAGTTTAGTTTGTTTTTTTAATTCAATAACATGATTTTTCATTTCAATTTAAAAGCCATATAAGATATCAAGTGAGGTGAATACACATTTACGTGCATCACTGGTTTTTCCTGCTGGTCATAGGGATCAAAAGTCTAAGAATACAAACAAGTATTGATAATATCTTTCATTTACCTTCTGATGGGTCTGTCACCACTCCTCCCCCCTCTCACCATTCACCATTTGTTGTTCAATTAGAATTTTAATGCTAAATCTACTATAAAACACTCTATTCTCATTTTCTTTCAATCTATCGTCCTCGCCTTGTCGTCACCAATTCGCAGGTTTAGCTTGTAAAAATAGAATCCTTTTTTTTTCATTGGACGAGAGGAGGTCATGACCCGAGTGCATATTTAATGATCGGGAGCATTCGGGTCACTTCGGCTATTTCTGTCGACTTTTTTTCCTAAAAATAAGAACGCCACTGTGGCTACACAGGTTAAAAACCTTGTAGCAATATGGAATCTACTTCGCCTATGGCGAAGTGACGAATAGCTAGCGCAAGCCCAGGTAATATCTGTAGTAACATCTGTAGTTACATCTGTAGTAACATCTGTAGTAACATCTGTAGTAACATCTGTAGTTACATCTGTAGTAACATCTGTAGTTACATCTGTAGTAATATCTGTAGTTACATCTGTAGTAACATCTGTAGTTACATCTGTAGTAATATCTGTAGTAACATCTGTAGTTACATCTGTAGTAATATCTGTAGTAACATCTGTAGTAACATTTGTAGTAAAATCTGTAGTAACATTTGTAGTAATATCTGTAGTAGTATCTGTAGTAACATCTGTAGTAACATCTGTAGTAACATCTGTAGTAACATCTGTAGTAACATTTGTAGTAATATCTGTAGTAGTATCTGTAGTAACATCTGTAGTAACATCTGTAGTAACATCTGTAGTAACATCTGTAGTAACATCTGTAGTTACATCTGTAGTTACATCTGTAGTAACATCTGTAGTAACATCTGTAGTTACATCTGTAGTAACATCTGTAGTTACATCTGTAGTAATATATGTAGTAACATCTGTAGTTACATCTGTAGTAATATCTGTAGTAACATCTGTAGTTACATCTGTAGTAACATCTGTAGTAACATCTGTAGTAACATCTGTAGTTACATCTGTAGTAACATCTGTAGTTACATCTGTAGTAATATCTGTAGTAACATCTGTAGTTACATCTGTAGTAATATCTGTAGTAACATCTGTAGCTACATCTGTAGTAATATCTGTAGTAACATCTGTAGTAACATCTGTAGTAACATCTGTAGTAACATCTGTAGTAACATTTGTAGTAATATCTGTAGTAGTATCTGTAGTAACATCTGTAGGTGAGGGACCAGACAAAGGACGGCTCAAAAACCTCTAATGATGAGTACGAACAATGGAACACGTTTCCCTTGCCCGGACGTGGGTCAACGCCTGGTGGCCGGGCCTGCACCCATGGGGCCCGATCGGGCCCAGCCCGAAAGGACAACGTGGGTCCCCCTTCCCATGGGCTCACCACCTGTGGGAGGGGCAATAGGGGTCGGGTGCATTGTGAGCTGGGCGGTGGCCGAAGGCGGGGACCTTGGCGATCCGATCCCCGGCTACAGAAGCTGGCTCTTAGGACGTGGAATGTCACCTCTCTGGCAGGGAAGGAGCCCGAGCTGGTGTGTGAGGTCGAGAAGTTCCGACTAGATATAGTCGGGCTCACCTCCACACACAGCTCGGGTTCTGGTACCAGTCCTCTCGAGAGGGGTTGGACTCTCTTCCACTCTGGAGTTGCCCATGGTGAGAGACGCCGAGCAGGTGTGGGTATACTTACAGCCTCCCAGCTTGGCGCCTGTACGTTGGGGTTCACCCCGGTGGACGAGAGGGTAGCCTCCCTCCGCCTTCGGGTTGGGGGATGGGTCCTGACTGTTGTTTGTGCTTATGCACCAAACAGCAGTTCAGAGTACCCACCCTTTTTGGAGTCCTTGGAGGGGGTGCTGGAGAGCGCTCCCACTGGGGACTCCATTGTTCTGCTGGGGGACTTCATGCTCACGTGGGCAATGACAGTGAGACCTGGAAGGGCGTGATTGGGAAGAACGGCCCCCCCGATCAGAACCCGAATGGTGTTCAGTTATTGGACTTCTGTGCTCGTCACGGACTGTCCATAATGAACACCATGTTCAGACATAAGGGTGTCCATATGTGCACTTGGCACCAGGACACCCTAGGCCACAGTTCGATGATCGACTTTGTGGTCGTGTCATCGGACTTGCGGCCGCATGTCTTGGACACTCGGGTGAAGAGAGGGGCGGAGCTGTCAACTGATCACCACCTGGTGGTGTGTTGGGTCCGATGGTGGGGGAAGATGCTGGTCCGACCTGGCAGACCCAAACGTATTGTGAGGGTCTGCTGGGAACGCCTGGCGGAATCCCCTGTCAGAAGGAGTTTCAACTCCCACCTCCGGCAGAACTTCACCCACGTTCCAGGGGAGGCGGGGGACATTGAGTCTGAGTGGACCATGTTCCGCGCCTCCATTGTCGAAGCAGCCGACCGCAGCTGTGGCCATAAGGTGGTCGGTGCCTGTCGTAGCGGCAACCCCAGAACCCGCTGGTGGACATCGGCGGTAAGGGATGCCGTCAAGCTGAAGAAGGAGTCCTATCGGGCCTTTTTGGCCTGTGGAACTCCTGAGGCAACTGATAGGTACCGGCTGGCCAAGCGGAATGCAGCTTTGGTGGTTGCTGAGGCAAAAATTCGGGCGTGGGAGGAGTTCGGTGAGGCCTTGGAGGACGACTTCCAGACGGCTTCAAGGAGATTCTGGTCCACCATCAGATGTCTCAGGAGGGGGAAGCAGTGCAGCATCAACACTGTGTATAGTGGGGATGGGGCGCTGCTGACCTCAACTCAGGACGTTGTGACTCGGTGGGGAGAATACTTCGAAGACCTCCTCAATTCCGGCGACACGCCTTGCCATGAGGAAGCAGAGTCTGGGTTCTCTGAGGCGGGCTCTCCTATCTCTGGGGTTGAGGTCACCGAGGTGGTTAAAAAGCTCCTCAGTGGCAGGGCCCCGGGGGGTGGATGAGATCCGCCCAGAGTTCCTAAAGGCTCTGGATGTTGTGGGGCTGTTCTGGTTGACACGCCTCTGCAGCATCGCGTGGACATCGGGGACAGTGCCTCTGGATTGGCAGACTGGGGTGGTGGTCCCCTTTTTTAAGAAGGGGGACCGGAGGGTGTGTTCCAACTACAGGGAGATTACACTCCTCAGCCTCCCTGGTAAGGTCTATCCAGGGGTTCTGGAGAGGAGGGTCCGTCGGGATGTCGAATCTCGGATTCAGGAGGAGCAATGTGGTTTTCGTCCTGGCCGTGGAACACTGGACCAGCTCTAGACCCTCCGCAGGGTCCTTGAGGGGGCATGAGAGTTCGCCCAACCAGTCTACATGTGTTTTGTGGACTTGGAGAAGGCGTTCGACCGTGTTCCTCGGGGGTTCTGTGGGGGGTGCTTCGGGAGTATGGGGTACCGAACCCCTTGATAAGGGCTGTTCGGTCCCTTTACGACTGATGTCAGCAATGTGGACCAAAGTCCGCATTGCCGGCAGTAAGTCGGATTTGTTTCCAGTGAGGGTTGGACTCCGCCAAGGCTGCCCTTTGTCACCGATTCTGTTCATAACTTTTATGGACAGAATTTCTAGGCGCAGCCAAGGCGTTGAGGGTGTCTAGTTTGGTGGCCTCAGTATTACGTCTCTGCTTTTTGCAGATGACGTGGTGCTGTTGGCTTCATCAAGACCTCCAACTCTCACTGGAGCGGTTCACAGCCGAGTGTGAAGCGGTTGGGATGAGAATCAGCACCTCCAAATCTGAGACCATGGTCCTCAGTCGGAAAAGGGTGGAGTGCCCTCTTTGGGTTGGGGATGAGATCCTGCCCCAAGTGGAGGAGTTCAAGTATCTCGGGGTCTCGTTCACGAGAGAGGGTACGCTGGAACGGGAGATCGACAGGCGGATCGGTGCAGCGTCTGCAGTGATGCGGACTCTGTATCGGTCCGTCGTGGTGAAGAAGGAGCTGAGCCGACAGGCAAAGCTCTCGATTTACTGGTCGATCTACGTTCCTGCCCTCACCTATGGTCACGAGCTGGAGGAACTGGACGAAGTGGCTAGGGAGAGGGAAGTCTGGGCTTCCCTGCTCAAGCTGCTGCCCCCGCGACCCGACCCCGGATAAGTGGAGGAAGATGGATGGATGGATGGATGGATGGATGGATGGATGGACATCTGTCGTAATATCTGTAGTAATATCTGTAGTAACATCTAGTAATATTTGTAGTAATATCTGTAGTGATATCTGTAGTAACATCTGTAGTAATATTTGTAGCAATATCTGTAGTAACATCTGTAGTAATATTTGTAGCAATATCTGTAGTAGTATCTGTAGTAATATCTGTAGTAGTATCTGTAGTAGTATCTGTAGTAATCTCTCAGTACGGTACTGAGTCATGGAGTGAAGATGAGGCACAGCAGTCAGACTCCCACTATTCTCTTTTTTGAGGACTTGTTGTTGCTTTGTCTTCCCCGGGTCATGGAGGGGGTGTCAGGAGAATCGTCCTGATGCTCAGCCAAGCATTCAGGTTTGCTTCCGACACACAGACATATGAACAAAATTACATGTGCTAAGCGTGTTAACACTCCAAACGTGAAGACCGACTCACTTCAGGTGTGTACAGGGGTCCGTTACCTAGCAACACAAATGTAGACTGTGAACATTATCCTTCCAGTAAAACACATGACCTGCTGTCCCAGGTTATTTTACTGCTCCTGTCCCGGCCTGAAGGTCATTAGCTCCAGCCCCCCAGAAGCCGCTGGCCCGCAGCGCAGTCATCAGCGTATGTTAACTAATGAACGTATGTCTCTATTTGTGCTAATCCAGCCTGGGGGTCACACGGTGGTCAGAGAGGCGGGGGCTTCGTCACCACTGCTTGACACGCTCAAAGGAGCAGCTTCCCTTTCATCATGGCGGGGGTCAGGGTTTTACTGCCTGCCAGTCGCAGAGCGCTGCATTGTGCTGAGTCAGGCCCGTCGCAGACATCTGATAATCATCAACCTGGAAGAGCGTCTGTCCACTTCCTGTCAGCTAAGACCCCCAGGACCGGGTCTGACGCGGGGGCCACACGTATGTAGGTAAATATTCTGATTTATCATGAAACGTGTTTCTGCTGCGACTCCAGCAAGAACTGATCAAGAATCAAGAATCAATTTAATTGTCATTATTGATCCAACAATGAATCTGGGCTCTCATTCAGACGCATTAAAGAAGAACAGATAAAAGGTGGCGGACACGTGCCCCCCTACGCTTCACTGACCCACGGCCCACCCCTCAAAGACGGCTTCAGACACTGACGAACCCCCTGCGGCTCAGTAAAGGTCACGTACTGAATGTTCTGAACAAACAGTCGTTCTCTGGATGAAACCTGATTTTCACGATCACACCCCACTATGGTGACGCCACCACACACCTTAACCCGCCTCTGATTGGCTGGGCGTGGTGATGACACGTCTCATAATACCTGTGACATCAAGAGGGATGTGACGTGTGTGAAGGTGTGTGAGCGTCAGGAGGGTCTGGATGAGCAGAGCGATCGGGGATCGTTTGCTTTTCCTGAGCGTTCTGATGCCTCTGTGTCGTTCCTGTTGGCTGTGAATGACGGCGGCGCCCGGTGGTCGACATGTCCCTGAAGGACCAGCAGCACCTAGCGTGACCGCTAACGCCCCGCCCCGCCCTCTGGGCAGGAAGTGGTCCTCTGACCCCCCCCCAGAGCGCCGTGGTTCTCTTCTACACACCGAGGTCAGAGCTTTGCAGCTCCCTGTGAACCCAGCGTCCCTCTTTTATGACCTCTGGCCCCCCCACGTGTTGAATATCACAGAGGCCTGACAAAAGCAGGGTGGGGTCGACTGTCCCCGTTACTGTAACCCCCCCCCCCCCCAAGGAGCGGCTCCTGGCAGACAAGTCCCACATCCACCCAGCTCCACCCGCCCTGCAGCTCATTAACAGCTGCTAGCGCCTGAGCCTTAGCGGGATCCCACCCCCCCGGGATCCCACCCCCCCAGCCTCTCAACCCCCCCACCCTGTAGCTCATGGATCAAGTGGAGGTTGTAAATACTTTCCTGGGTTACGTGGAGGTCAGCAGAGAGCAGCCATTAACGCCCCAGGAGCAACATCCCTCTGACCCTGGTCACCGTTCCCATAGTGCTCAGTGTGACCCCCCCCCCATGTGTCCACGCAGTCCACAACACAACACAAGCAGTTCCAGGAAGAGCTGAGCTGACATGATGGAATGAAGAACAGAATACTGTAGAACACGTGTGTCAAACTCAAGGCCCGGGGGCCACATGTGGCCCTCCACATCATTTAATGTGGCCCATAGAGCATAAAAGGTCAGAGTGTCTAAAAATAAATAGGTCAAAAGTGTGCTGTGAGCGACACTACATTTCCCTCAATGCAGTAATTGTGTGATAGTTTGATCCTTGATTGATGGAGTTCTGTGGGTTTAATAACCTGACAAATGAAAAGGATTTATGTTAGAACAGAGAAACAAACAAACATGTTTTTTCTGTCTAACTGTAATGTTTGGAACTAGAATAAGTCAGAAATTCACTGATTTAACATTAAGGAGTAGTTACATTTAGTTACATTACATTGAGTTACATTTAGTTACATTTATTAGTTACATTAAGGAGTAGTTACATTTAGTTACATTACATTGAGTTACATTTAGTTACATTTATTAGTTACATTAAGGAGTAGTTACATTTAGTTACATTACATTGAGTTACATTTAGTTACATTTATTAGTTACATTAAGGAGTAGTTACATTTAGTTACATTACATTGAGTTACATTTAGTTACATTTATTAGTTACATTAAGGAGTAGTTACATTTAGTTACATTACATTGAGTTACATTTAGTTACATTTATTAGTTACATTAAGGAGTAGTTACATTTAGTTACATTACATTGAGTTACATTTAGTTACATTTATTAGTTACATTAAGGAGTAGTTACATTTAGTTACATTACATTGAGTTACATTTAGTTACATTTATTAGTTACATTAAGGAGTAGTTACATTTAGTTACATTACATTGAGTTACATTTAGTTACATTTATTAGTTACATTAAGGAGTAGTTACATTTAGTTACATTACATTGAGTTACATTTAGTTACATTTATTAGTTACATTAAGGAGTAGTTACATTTAGTTACATTACATTGAGTTACATTTAGTTACATTTATTAGTTACATTAAGGAGTAGTTACATTTATGTTACATTAAATTGAGTTACATTTAGTTACATTTATTAGTTACATTAAGGAGTAGTTACATTTAGTTACATTACATTGAGTTACATTTAGTTACATTTATTAGTTACATTAAGGAGTAGTTACATTTAGTTACATTACATTGAGTTACATTTAGTTACATTTATTAGTTACATTAAGGAGTAGTTACATTTAGTTACATTACATTGAGTTACATTTAGTTACATTTATTAGTTACATTAAGGAGTAGTTACATTTATGTTACATTACATTGAGTTACATTTAGTTACATTTATTAGTTACATTAAGGAGTAGTTACATTTAGTTACATTACATTGAGTTACATTTAGTTACATTTATTAGTTACATTAAGGAGTAGTTACATTTAGTTACATTACATTGAGTTACATTTAGTTACATTTATTAGTTACATTAAGGAGTAGTTACATTTAGTTACATTACATTGAGTTACATTTAGTTACATTTATTAGTTACATTAAGGAGTAGTTACATTTAGTTACATTACATTGAGTTACATTTAGTTACATTTATTAGTTACATTAAGGAGTAGTTACATTTAGTTACATTACATTGAGTTACATTTAGTTACATTTATTAGTTACATTAAGGAGTAGTTACATTTAGTTACATTACATTGAGTTACATTTAGTTACATTTATTAGTTACCTTAAGGAGTAGTTACATTTAGTTACATTACATTGAGTTACATTTAGTTACATTTATTAGTTACATTAAGGAGTAGTTACATTTAGTTACATTACATTGAGTTACATTTAGTTACATTTATTAGTTACATTAAGGAGTAGTTACATTTAGTTACATTACATTGAGTTACATTTAGTTACATTTATTAGTTACATTAAGGAGTAGTTACATTTAGTTACATTACATTGAGTTACATTTAGTTACATTTATTAGTTACATTAAGGAGTAGTTACATTTAGTTACATTACATTGAGTTACATTGAGTTACATTTATAAGTTACATTAGGGAGTAGTTACATTTAGTTACATTACATTGAGTTACATTTAGTTACATTTATTAGTTACGTCTGGCCCTTCCAGGACAGCTGTGATGCTGATGTGGCCCCCAGTGAAGATAAGTTTGACCCCCCTGCTGTATGTTATCAACACTGAATACTGTTTCAGACAGATATGAAGATGATTTCTTCAGTCAACTTAAAATTAATCTTTTCTGTGAGGAATTACTTAAAAATGATCATCTTTCATTTACATTACTTCAGTAACGTTAGACCACAAAGTTTTCAGACAAGACCTTCACCATCCCTGAACACAAACAGTCTCCATGGAGACCCCTTCAGATGTAGCAATCACTTCATTTGCCTCCAGTTCTCTGTTTAATACCCTTAAACCCAAATGTTGTCACCGGTGACAGAAAAATTACGGACACACTCAGAAATACAGTAACTCCTGGAGAGTACTGACTTCTTCCAGGCGATTGTGAACACAGAGAAGCGTAGCTTTGTGCTGATAAACTGTTGCTACGGTAAAGCGCTGCTAGCAGCGCTAGCAGCGCTTTACCGGGGCGGCGGTAAAGATGCCTTGAAGACGGATCGCCCTCGGCCATCGGTGGATCGATTCCCGCTCCCGCCATGACATCCCTTGGAGTGTGAGCTGGGAGGTGTCAGCTCACCTCCCAGCCGCCGCCGAGGCGCCCTTGAGCAAGGCGCCATCCCCACCACAAGCTGCTCGTTTGGGGCGCTTCTCCCATGCGCGACCCGTCACTCTGCCTCCCCCTACTGTTTCTTGTGTGATTGTGTTACTAATTGCATGTCTACAGGCCCCTAGTGTGTTGTGTCCTGGGGCCTATATTCAAAAAACTATGTGTATGACTAACTAAAAACATGTAACCACATACAAAGAAAGTGTGAAAGAGTGTAAAGATAATTTCCCCACGTGTGGACAATAAAGTGTATTTAATCTTTCAATCTTTAATCTGATGCAGTTGATCATCCTGCAAGGATGCGGATCCACCAGGAAGGTTCATGAAAGGGTCCCTTCCCTGTCAGCTGGAGGAGCTTTTGGGTTTGGACCTAACACCAGGCTAACGTTGGAGCGCTAGGAGAAGACCAGATTATATTCATAGAGCGGGCACAGGTTACTGCTGCCGTGGCTCCGGTTCCTCAAAGACTGTCCAGCAGTCTCTGTGTGGACAGTCTGTGTGTGGACAGTCTCTGTGTGGACAGTGTGTGTGGTAAGTCTCTGTGGACAGTGTGTGTGGACAGTCTGTGTGGGGACAGTATGTGTGTGGACAGTCTCTGTGTGGACAGTGTGTGTGGTAAGTCTCTGTGGACAGTGTGTGTGGACAGTATGTGTGTGGACAGTCTCTGTGTGGACAGTGTGTGTGGACAGTATGTGTGTGGACAGTATGTGTGTGGACAGTCTCTGTGTGGACAGTGTGTGTGGTAAGTCTCTGTGGACAGTGTGTGTGGACAGTCTGTGTGGGGACAGTATGTGTGTGGACAGTCTCTGTGTGGACAATCTCTGTGTGGGCAGTCTGTGTGTGGACAGTCTCTATGTGGAAAGTGTGTGTGGACAGTCTCTGTGTGGATAGTCTGTGTGGACAGTCTGTGTGTGGACAGCTTGTGAATGGACAGCTTGTGTGTGGACAGTCTCTGTGTGGAGAGTGTGTGTGGACAGTCTGTGTGTGGATAGTCTCTGTGTGGACAGTCTCTGTGGACAGTCTCTGTGTGGACAGTCTCTGTGGACAGTCCCTGTGTGGACAGTGTGTGTGGACAGTCTCTGTGGACAGTCTGTGTGGACAGTCTGTGTGTGGATAGTCTCTGTGTGGACAGTCTCTGTGGACAGTCTGTGTGGACAGTCTGTGTGTGGACAGTCTGTGTGTGGACAGTCTCTGTGGACAGTCTCTGTGTGGACAGTCCCTGTGTGGACAGTCCCTGTGTGGACAGTCTCTGTGTGGACAGTCTCTGTGTGGACAGTCCCTGTGTGGACAGTCTCTGTGTGGACAGTCTGTGTGTGGACAGTCTCTGTGTGGACAGTCTCTGTGGACAGTCTCTGTGTGGACAGTCCCTGTGTGGACAGTCTCTGTGTGGACAGTCTCTGTGTGGACAGTCTGTGTGTGGACAGTCTCTGTGGACAGTCTGTGTGTGGACAGTCTCTGTGTGGACAGTCTTTGTGTGGACAGTCCCTGTGTGGACAGTCTCTGTGTGGACAGTCTCTGTGGACAGTCTGTGTGGACAGTCTCTGTGTGGACAGTCCCTGTGTGGACAGTCTCTGTGTGGACAGTCTCTGTGTGGACAGTCTCTGTGTGGACAGTCCCTGTGTGGACAGTCTCTGTGTGGACAGTCACTGTGTGGACAGTCTCTGTGTGGACAGTCACCTCTTTGTTTGTGTGAGAAGACATTTGAGCTCTAGGTCCATCTCTTCACAAAGACGTTCTGAACGGTGTTGGTCAGAAACCGTCCTCCTGGTCGTCATGACAGACCACCGTGTCCCAGCGTCCGTTGCTGTTTCATCAGTTGATATCGATGGAGGTAGCCTGCAGAGGGCGCTGTGTGCAGCAGCAGCCAGGATCAGGTCTTGACCAATCGCACGAGGCTTCCTAGCCTTAGCAACATGACTGACCACTGAGCCTGATGCTCTCAGTGCCGCCTGGAGCAGTGGCCTTCAAGACCTCTGCCCTACTAGATCCTTTCTTCCATTCAAAGGACTCAGAGGCTTCAGAGGATGGTGTTTGTGTCGGTGTGCTGAAGCTGAACATGATGAAGCACCTACACACAGGTCAGCATTGTTCAGACAGGAAATAGAACTTTTACATTAATAAATAAAACAGAGAACTGGTTGGTCAGTCCCTGAAGAACGGCTCTTGTGTTACTGCTGTCCAACACACACTACCTGTCATTCAGGTACTCAGTCATCAGAGTAATCTATTACTACAAGACTCCTGCAGACACACAACACACACTACCTGTCATTCAGGTACTCAGTCATCAGAGTAATCTATTACTACAAGACTCCTGCAGACACACAACACACACTACCTGTCATTCAGGTACTCAGTCATCAGAGTAATCTATTACTACAAGACTCCTGCAGACACACAACACACACTACCTGTCATTCAGGTACTCAGTCATCAGAGTAATCTATTACTACAAGACTCCTGCAGACACACAACACACACTACCTCAAGCACTTTCAATCACCTGAGTGTTATTGTGTACATTTTCAAGGCCTTGTTGTTTTCACTTTGAACCCGGAGGTGTGTGTGTGTGTGTGTGTGTGTGTGTGTGTGTGTGTGTGTGTGTGTGTGTGTGTGTGTGTGTGTGTGTGTGTGTGTGTGTGTGTGCGTGTGCGTGTGCGTGTGTGTGTGTGTGTGGTGGAGCGATGAGGAACTGAACTGACGATGAGGATCAGACTCTCTGAGGCTGAAGTGTCTTTACAGCAGGACCTCCTGGTGTGTGTTGGTGTGTGTTGGTGTGTGTTGTTGTTATTTTGTTGTGTTGTTGTCATGTTGTCTTGTGTGTTGTTGTGTTGTGTGCTGTTGTTGTTGTGTTACTGTTGCGTCACCACCTGCCCTCTCCATCCTGACCACGCTGGTTGCCTGGTAACAGCAGCATCAGGATGAAGGACACTCAGACCTGACAGGAAGTGTCGGTCAGGGCGACGCCCCCCAGTCCTGATCTTTGTTCGTCCCTCCAGGAGAGATGAAGCTTCAGCTGAAACGAGGATCACCCCCCCATCCCTCCTAGTGACACATCTATACATTTAAACTTTGACCCCTCTGGACCACCAGGGGCTTCCTGGACACCTCGAGGTCCTCACAGGTTCATTTTCACACCTGATTCCTACCTGCAGGATCTGCACTGATACTGATCCCAAACAGGCATTTGTGTTGGGGGGTCAGATGTTCTTAGTTGACCTATGGACACCAGTCTTGTCCTTCACACTCCTGGACTTTAAAGGCAGAGCGTTTGACTGAATTTTACCCAGAAGACACTGCTCAGCCGATGAACATCTGGGTCTCCTCTGATGAAGACGACCAGTGTGAGAACACCTGTCTGCTGGTTCACCTGGAGGAGATCCGTCTCTATTGGTCATGTATCTTTAGTTCAGAGCTGGGGGGGTGGGAGGTGGTCAGCTGGTCTTCCCAACCAATCAGATGGCAGCGTTCTGAAGTGTTGGCCCTGTTTTGTATTTGTGTTGACACAACAAACAAAACCAGTCATTGGCTCCTGTTTCCTAATGCCAGGGGCCACGGGGCCCGACTCTAATGCCCCCTCCATTCCTCTGGGGGGGGGGGTGTTCAAATGCTCCAACCATCTGCTGTGGAGCTGAGAGATCAATCACTCTGATTGGAACGCTAATCAGAGCTGAATGGAGACACAGAATCAAACCCAGACCTGCTCTGAGGCACTAGACCTGGTTCTGGGGGGGACTATGGACTGGGGGGGGGGTCAGCAGCATTGATTGTTTTTACACTTTGGACTGTTGGTCACAGAAAACAGATTATCTAAGTGACAAAATGAGTGTGTGTGTGTGTGTGTGTGTGTGTGTGTGTGTGTGTGTGTGTGTGTGTCTGTGTGTGTGTGTGTCATTGATAGAGGGAATCAGGTTAAGAGGACCATGATGGATCACATCTGTCCCCGTGGACCCCCCCACCCACCCAGAAGCCCCTCACCCTCTACTGTACTCCCACGGGCTCGTCATTCAGGCTTCACCGTGGGGGGGTTGGCTTTCTAGCCTGGGGGTGGGGGACTACTCCCCAAGGAAGAGCAGGACAGGGGCTGACAAAGCACTTTCTTCAAGCCCTGCCCCAGCAGAGTGGGCAGGGCCTCCCAGCAGAGTGGGCAGGGCCTCCCAGCAGAGTGGGCAGGGCCTCCCAGCAGAGTGGGCGTGGCCACGACCCTCCTCCTGTTCAGATCAGGGACCAATGAGAATCGAGTTTGTTCTTCAAAGGCAGGAGAAGATTCTGCTTTGTTATCACCAGGATGGTGTGTGTTCACCTCACCAGGATGGTGTGTGTGTTCACCTCACCAGGATGGTGTGTGTTCACCTCACCAGGATGGGTGTGTGTTCACCTCACCAGGATGGTGTGTGTGTTCACCTCACCAGGATGGTGTGTGTTCACCTCACCAGGATGGACTGTGTGTTCACCTCACCAGGATGGTGTGTGTGTTCACCTCACCAGGATGGTGTGTGTTCACCTCACCAGGATGGTGTGTGTGTTCACCTCACCAGGATGGTGTGTGTGTTCACCTCACCAGGATGGTGTGTGTTCACCTCACCAGGATGGGTGTGGGTTCACCTCACCAGGATGGGTGTGTGTTCACCTCACCAGGATGGTGTGTGTTCACCTCACCAGGATGGGTGTGTGTTCACCTCACCAGGATGGTGTGTGTTCACCTCACCAGGATGGGTGTGTATTCACCTCACCAGGATGGTGTGTGTTCACCTCACCAGGATGGTGTGTGTGTTCACCTCACCAGGATGGTGTGTGTTCACCTCACCAGGATGGTGTGTGTGTTCACCTCACCAGGATGGTGTGTGTGTTCACCTCACCAGGATGGGTGTGTGTTCACCTCACCAGGATGGGTGTGTGTTCACCTCACCAGGATGGTGTGTGTGTTCACCTCACCAGGATGGTGTGTGTTCACCTCACCAGGATGGGTGTGTGTTCACCTCACCAGGATGGGTGTGTATTCACCTCACCAGGATGGTGTGTGTTCACCTCACCAGGATGGGTGTGTGTTCACCTCACCAGGATGGGTGTGTATTCACCTCACCAGGATGGTGTGTGTTCACCTCACCAGGATGGTGTGTGTTCACCTCACCAGGATGGGTGTGTGTTCACCTCACCAGGATGGTGTGTGTTCACCTCACCAGGATGGGTGTGTGTTCACCTCACCAGGATGGTGTGTGTTCACCTCACCAGGATGGGTGTGTGTTCACCTCACCAGGATGGGTGTGTGTTCACCTCACCAGGATGGGTCTGTGTTCACCTCACCAGGATGGTGTGTGTTCACCTCACCAGGATGGTGTGTGTGTTCACCTCACCAGGATGGTGTGTGTTCACCTCACCAGGATGGTGTGTGTGTTCACCTCACCAGGATGGGTGTGTGTTCACCTCACCAGGAAGGGTGTGTGTTCACCTCACCAGGAAGGGTGTGTGTTCACCTCACCAGGAAGGGTGTGTGTTCACCTCACCAGGAAGGGTGTGTGTTCACCTCACCAGGAAGGGTGTGTGTTCACGTCTGGAGGGGGGGTCTGGAGGAACCACTGGTTCTACTAGAACAGGACCTCTGATGACCTCCAACAACCTGAGACGAGTCGTCGTGTCCAGTAATCACACAAACACATGTCCATGGGGGGGCGCGGGGTCCACAGCATGGGGGCTCAACCCAAACACAGACCCTTCCCCCCGCCCCCCCAGCGTCAACACGTCTGTTCAGCTTTGTGAAATAAATAAACCCACACAGAACGTAAACAAAGAGACTCTGCCTCAGAGGGCTAACCTGCGGCTAAAGCTAACCGTCCACGCTGCTACGGCTAAAGCTAACCGTCCACGCTGCTGCAGCTAAAGCTAACCGTCCACGCTGCTACGGCTAAAGCTAACCGTCCACGCTGCTGCAGCTAAAGCTAACTGTCCACGCTGCTGCAGCTAAAGCTAACCGTCCACGCTGCTGCAGCTAAAGCTAACCGTCCACGCTGCTACGGCTAAAGCTAACCGTCCACGCTGCTGCAGCTAAAGCTAACCGTCCACGCTGCTGCAGCTAAAGCTAACCGTCCACGCTGCTGCAGCTAAAGCTACCCGTCCACGCTGCTGCAGCTAAAGCTAACCGTCCACGCTGCTGCAGCTAAAGCTAACCGTCCACGCTGCTGCAGCTAAAGCTAACCGTCCACGCTGCTGCAGCTAAAGCTAACCGTCCACGCTGCTGCAGCTAAAGCTAACCGTCCACACTGCTGCAGCTAAAGCTAACCGTAGATGGTGTCATCAGTCTCCCATGATGTCATCATCTAGAAGCAGCAGCCTCCTGATAGGCTGACCCTGGTCATGTGACTCTTGATCAGATCCACGTGGATCCAGATCTGCCCCGTCCCCTCCCGTCCATCTGCCCCTCACATCCCAGCTGGGTGGCAATAGGCAGGGTACACCCCGGATGAAACGCCAGCTCATCACGGGACCACACTAAAGACAAACGACCACACACACCTGTGGACACGACCCCCCCTTCACCGAACAGGGAGAACCCAGAGAATCGAACCCCCAACCTCCTGCTACACTCTGAAGGTGGTTCTGCTCCTGGTCTGGACACTGGAGGACCCCCGCCCCCCAGCGGGACACGTCACGTCCGGTCAGCCCTAAAGGAATTTTAATCTTGGGGAGGTCAATAAATCTTCAGTCACCGCGGTGTGCGCGCATTCACGCGCATTCACGCGCATTCACGCGCGCACCAGAACCGCTCCCGGCTCCAGGGCTTCTCCAAGTTCAAAAGTTCACATTTTATGACCCCCCACCCCCGGAGCCGGACTGGCCCCCACCACAGAAACACACTGCGACCTCCCCTCCACGCAGCTCGGTGAACGCGCGCACACGCGGACGCGCACGGGGACGAGACACAAACTGACGGATCACTTCTGGTTTTAAGTTCATTTCAGAACAAATTCACACACACACACACACACACACACACACACACACACACACACACACACCAGCGTGGAGGAGACGCTTCCAGAAGTGCGTGACAAACATTCGTGCGGGAGCAGCGGGGGGGGCGCTCTAACGGGGTCCCGGTGGGGCGGCAGCGGGTCGGGCGGTACCGTGGGGGTTGAGGGGGGGTCCACCTACCGGTGCTCCGCTCCGGGTACTCGAACCCGGTCGTCCTGTTCTCCACCTCCATCCTCCAGCATCGGATGATCCCGAGTCAGATCCGCGGCTCTGCGCCTCCCGACGCCCGCAGGCGGAGCTGCTGGTCCCGGTGCCGCTGGTCCCGGTGCCGCTGGTCCCGGTGCCGCTGGTCCCGGTGCCACTGGTCCCGGTTCCGGTGCAGTGTGAAGCGGTTCGTTGCCCTGTCTCCCCCCGGCTGGCTCACTGCTCGGACCGCCGTCCCATGATTCCACCCTCAGCTCCCGTGAGGGAATAACCGGATCCACACCCCCAGGGGTGGTGCGTTCACGGACCGCTCGGAGGGCGGGGACCTGCTCTGGTGTCCGGACACGTCACGGGGACACGTCACGGGCTTAATGAGCAGCTGATCGATAACTGATTATAGATGACTGTTTCAACAGCCGCAGATTTAAACATTTAAACCAGTACAGACCTTTTTATGTCTGTACTGGTTTAACACACACACACACACACACACACACACACACACACACACACACACACACACACACACACACACACACACACACACACACACACACACACACACACACACACTCTACATGCTTCTATCTGACGTTTCATCAGGTTGTTAACGGTTTGATTCCCTCTTCCTTTAAACACATCATGACGTCACTGACAGAACCAAACGAGTGTGAACTGACGTCCCTCCCTTCAGAAGGTCACCGCAGGTGACCTCAGGTGACCTCAGGTGACCTCAGGGTGTTTGTGTTCACGCTCCAGACTACACATGTAGCTAACCCTCAGGACACCAGAGAACACGCGTGTTTCTATATATATACAGGTGTGTGTGACTATATACAGGTGTGTGTTTATAGTAGACTATATACAGGTGTGTGTTTATAGTAGACTATATACAGGTGTGTGTTTATAGTAGACTATATACAGGTGTGTGTTTATAGTAGACTATATACAGGTGTGTGTTTATAGTAGACTATATACAGGTGTGTGTTTATAGTAGACTATATACAGGTGTGTGTTTATAGTAGACTATATACAGGTGTGTGTTTATAGTAGACTATATACAGGTGTGTGTTTATAGTAGACTATATACAGGTGTGTGTTTATAGTAGACTATATATAGGTGTGTGTTTATAGTAGACTATATACAGGTGTGTGTTTATAGTAGACTATATACAGGTGTGTGTTTATAGTAGACTATATACAGGTGTGTGTTTATAGTAGACTATATACAGGTGTGTGTTTATAGTAGACTATATACAGGTGTGTGTTTATAGTAGACTATATACAGGTGTGTGTTTATAGTAGACTATATACAGGTGTGTGTTTATAGTAGACTATATACAGGTGTGTGTTTATAGTAGACTATATACAGGTGTGTGTTTATAGTAGACTATATATAGGTGTGTGTTTATAGTAGACTATATACAGGTGTGTGTTTATAGTAGACTATATACAGGTGTGTGTTTATAGTAGACTATATACAGGTGTGTGTTTATAGTAGACTATATACAGGTGTGTGTTTATAGTAGACTATATACAGGTGTGTGTTTATAGTAGACTATATACAGGTGTGTGTTTATAGTAGACTATATACAGGTGTGTGTTTATAGTAGACTATATACAGGTGTGTGTTTATAGTAGACTATATACAGGTGTGTGTTTATAGTAGACTATATACAGGTGTGTGTTTATAGTAGACTATATACAGGTGTGTGTTTATAGTAGACTATATACAGGTGTGTGTTTATAGTAGACTATATACAGGTGTGTGTTTATAGTAGACTATATACAGGTGTGTGTTTATAGTAGACTATATACAGGTGTGTGTTTATAGTAGACTATATACAGGTGTGTGTTTATAGTAGACTATATACAGGTGTGTGTTTATAGTAGACTATATACAGGTGTGTGTTTATAGTAGACTATATACAGGTGTGTGTTTATAGCAGACTATATACAGGTGTGTGTTTATAGTAGACTATATACAGGTGTGTTTATAGTAGACTATATACAGGTGTGTGTTTATAGTAGACTATATACAGGTGTGTGTTTATAGTAGACTATATACAGGTGTGTGTTTATAGTAGACTATATACAGGTGGGTGTTTATAGTAGACTATATACAGGTGTGTGTTTATAGTAGACTATATACAGGTGTGTGTTTATAGTAGACTATATACAGGTGTGTGTTTATAGTAGACTATATACAGGTGGGTGTTTATAGTAGACTATATACAGGTGTGTGTTTATAGTAGACTATATACAGGTGTGTGTTTATAGTAGACTATATACAGGTGGGTGTTTATAGTAGACTATATACAGGTGTGTGTTTATAGTAGACTATATACAGGTGTGTGTTTATAGTAGACTATATACAGGTGTGTGTTTATAGTAGACTATATACAGGTGTGTGTTTATAGTAGACTATATACAGGTGGGTGTTTATAGTAGACTATATACAGGTGTGTGTTTATAGTAGACTATATACAGGTGTGTGTTTATAGTAGACTATATACAGGTATGTGTTTATAGTAGACTATATACAGGTGTGTGTTTATAGTAGACTATATACAGGTGTGTGTTTATAGTAGACTATATACAGGTGTGTGTTTATAGTAGACTATATACAGGTGTGTGTTTATAGTAGACTATATACAGGTGTGTGTTTATAGTAGACTATATACAGGTGTGTGTTTATAGTAGACTATATACAGGTGTGTGTTTATAGTAGACTATATACAGGTGTGTGTTTATAGTAGACTATATACAGGTGTGTGTTTATAGTAGACTATATACAGGTGTGTGTTTATAGTAGACTATATACAGGTGGGTGTTTATAGTAGACTATATACAGGTGTGTGTTTATAGTAGACTATATACAGGTGTGTGTTTATAGTAGACTATATACAGGTGGGTGTTTATAGTAGACTATATACAGGTGTGTGTTTATAGTAGACTATATACAGGTGTGTGTTTATAGTAGACTATATACAGGTGTGTGTTTATAGTAGACTATATACAGGTGTGTGTTTATAGTAGACTATATACAGGTGTGTGTTTATAGTAGACTATATACAGGTGTGTGTTTATAGTAGACTATATACAGGTGTGTGTTTATAGTAGACTATATACAGGTGTGTGTTTATAGTAGACTATATACAGGTGTGTGTTTATAGTAGACTATATACAGGTGTGTGTTTATAGTAGACTCTATACAGGTGTGTGTTTATAGTAGACTATATACAGGTGTGTGTTTATAGTAGACTCTATACAGGTGTGTGTTTATAGTAGACTATATACAGGTGTGTGTTTATAGTAGACTATATACAGGTGTGTGTTTATAGTAGACTATATACAGGTGTGTGTTTATAGTAGACTATATACAGGTGTGTGTTTATAGTAGACTATATACAGGTGTGTGTTTATAGTTGACTATATACAGGTGTGTGTTTATAGTAGACTATTTACAGGTGTGTGTTTATAGTAGACTATATACAGGTGTGTGTTTATAGTAGACTATATACAGGTGTGTGTTTATAGTAGACTATATACAGGTGGGTTTTTATAGTAGACTATATACAGGTGTGTGTTTATAGTAGACTATATACAGGTGTGTGTTTATAGTAGACTATATACATGTGTGTGTTTATAGTAGACTATATACAGGTGTGTGTTTATAGTAGACTATATACAGGTGTGTGTTTATAGTAGACTATATACAGGTGTGTGTTTATAGTAGACTATATACAGGTGTGTGTTTATAGTAGACTATATACAGGTGTGTGTTTATAGTAGACTATATACAGGTGTGTGTTTATAGTAGACTATATACAGGTGTGTGTTTATAGTAGACTATATACAGGTGTGTGTTTATAGTAGACTATATAAAAGAGTGTTTTTATAGTAGACTATATACAGGTGTGTGTTTATAGTAGACTATATACAGGTGTGTGTTTATAGTAGACTATATACAGGTGTGTGTTTATAGGAGTAGACTATATACAGGTGTGTGTTTATAGTAGACTATATACAGGTGTGTGTTTATAGTAGACTATATACAGGTGTGTGTTTATAGTAGACTATATACAGGTGTGTGTTTATAGTAGACTATATACAGGTGTGTGTTTATAGTAGACTATATACAGGTGTGTGTTTATAGTAGACTATATACAGGTGTGTGTTTATAGTAGACTATATACAGGTGTGTGTTTATAGTAGACTATATACAGGTGTGTTTTTATAGTAGACTATATACAGGTGTGTGTTTATAGTAGACTATATACAGGTGTGTGTTTATAGTAGACTATATACAGGTGTGTGTTTATAGGAGTAGACTATATACAGGTGTGTGTTTATAGTAGACTATATACAGGTGTGTGTTTATAGTAGACTATTTACAGGTGTGTGTTTATAGTAGACTATATACAGGTGTGTGTTTATAGTAGACTATATACAGGTGTGTGTTTATAGTAGACTATATACAGGTGTGTGTTTATAGTAGACTATATACAGGTGTGTGTTTATAGTAGACTATATATAGGTGGGTGTTTATAGTAGACTATACAGGTGTGTGTTTATAGTAGACTATATACAGGTGTGTGTTTATAGTAGACTATAGCCAGGTGTGTGTTTATAGTAGACTATATACAGGTGTGTGTTTATAGTTGACTATATACAGGTGTGTGTTTATAGTAGACTATATACAGGTGTGTGTTTATAGTTGACTATATACAGGTGTGTGTTTATAGTAGACTATATACAGGTGTGTGTTTATAGTAGACTATATACAGGTGTGTGTTTATAGTAGACTATATACAGGTGTGTGTTTATAGTAGACTATATACAGGTGTGTGTTTATAGTAGACTATATACAGGTGGGTGTTTATAGTAGACTATATACAGGTGTGTGTTTATAGTAGACTATATACAGGTGTGTGTTTATAGTAGACTATATACAGGTGTGTGTTTATAGTAGACTATATACAGGTGTGTGTTTATAGTAGACTATATACAGGTGTGTGTTTATAGTAGACTATATACAGGTGTGTGTTTATAGTAGACTATATACAGGTGTGTGTTTATAGTAGACTATATACAGGTGTGTGTTTATAGTAGACTATATACAGGTGTGTGTTTATAGTAGACTATATACAGGTGTGTGTTTATAGTAGACTATATACAGGTGTGTGTTTATAGTAGACTATATACAGGTGTGTGTTTATAGTAGACTATATACAGGTGTGTGTTTATAGTAGACTATATACAGGTGTGTGTTTATAGTAGACTATATACAGGTGTGTGTTTATAGTAGACTATATACAGGTGTGTGTTTATAGTAGACTATATACAGGTGTGTGTTTATAGTAGACTATATACAGGTGTGTGTTTATAGTAGACTATATACAGGTGTGTGTTTATAGTAGACTATATACAGGTGTGTGTTTATAGTAGACTATATACAGGTGTGTGTTTATAGTAGACTATATACAGGTGTGTGTTTATAGTAGACTATTTACAGGTGTGTGTTTATAGTAGACTATATACAGGTGTGTGTTTATAGTAGACTATATACAGGTGTGTGTTTATAGTAGACTATATACAGGTGTGTGTTTATAGTAGACTATATACAGGTGTGTGTTTATAGTAGACTATATATAGGTGGGTGTTTATAGTAGACTATATACAGGTGTGTGTTTATAGTAGACTATATATAGGTGTGTGTTTATAGTAGACTATAGCCAGGTGTGTGTTTATAGTAGACTATATACAGGTGTGTGTTTATAGTTGACTATGTACAGGTGTGTGTTTATAGTAGACTATATACAGGTGTGTGTTTATAGTTGACTATATACAGGTGTGTGTTTATAGTAGACTATATACAGGTGGGTGTTTATAGTAGACTATATACAGGTGTGTGTTTATAGTAGACTATATACAGGTGTGTGTTTATAGTAGACTATATACAGGTGTGTGTTTATAGTAGACTATATACAGGTGTGTGTTTATAGTAGACTATATACAGGTGTGTGTTTATAGTAGACTATATACAGGTGTGTGTTTATAGTAGACTATATACAGGTGTGTTTATAGTAGACTATATACAGGTGTGTGTTTATAGTAGACTATATACAGGTGTGTGTTTATAGTAGACTATATACAGGTGTGTGTTTATAGTAGACTATATACAGGTGTGTTTATAGTAGACTATATACAGGTGTGTGTTTATCGTAGACTATATACAGGTGTGTGTTTATAGTAGACTATATACAGGTGTGTGTTTATAGGAGTAGACCCGAGTCACACATAAATTTCAGAGTGTGAACCGGCAGTGGGAGGTGTCAGCTCACCCGACCACCGCGGAGGCACCCTTGAGCAAGGCACCGTCCCCTTTAGAAGCCTCTCATTGGGCGCACCCTGACGTGGCTGCCCACAGCTCTATCTCCCCATCACTTGCATGCATACATGTCCCCGTGTGTGTGTGTGTGTGTGTGTTTTGGGCCTGTACTCACATACAGTATGTGTATGCCACCAACAAACTGTGTTGAGTGGAAGATAAGACAATTTCCCCTACGGGGGGACAATAAATTAACATTTAATTTCATTTTTGTCTTCTTAATGTGGGACTAAATTACAGTATTTTCTGCACTACAAGACGCACCTAAAGCTGTTCATTTTCTCAATAACAGTGAGCCTTATAATCCAGTGCGTCTTGTATATGAAAAATATTTAAAATAGGACATTTACTACTGTAATTAAACCTCACATCAACTCTGCTGGTGATTACATAGAACGCCTGTCTGTTTGATTTTAAAGTGATTTGAGGGATGTTCACATTTCATTTGAAAAAAGTTGAAATAGAACATAGAGCTGTTCTTTTCTCCATTTAAAAAAAATGAATCCAAATTCATTCAACATTTTAGTGAAAGTGTTTCAGTGTTATTGTGTGACCTGAACCCACTTCCTCAGTGGGTTTTATTTCACTGCCTACTGATGAAAAGAAGGTTGGGCATTGGATTAAATCAGGTTCTACATTATCTGAAGTTCTCCTCTGATGTGAGACATTTCAACTGCAGTATTCACTCTGCTGGTAACTTTCAAACGGACGTTGAGCGACTCCGAACCGAGAGAGTTTAAAGGTGACCAGCAGGTGGCGACAAAAACCCGTCAAAAAGTTCACCTGCGAAGAAACACTGGAGTCAGAGTGACACGTACAATACATCCACTACTTCTAGTACTAGTACTATTAGTAGTACTACTAGTAGTATTTATCTTCCCACCATTTGTTTGAAGGATACTACTAGTAGTAATCGTACAGTACTAGTAGTACTAGTAGTATCCTTCAAACAAATGGTGGGAAGATAATAATAATAATAATAATAATAATAATAACAACAATAATAATAATTATAATAATAATAACAATAATAATAATAATAATAATAATAATAATAATAACAATACTAATAATAAAAATAATAACAATAATAACAATAAAAATACCGATACCAATAATTTGTTTAATAATAAAAGAACAATAGTAATAATACTAATATAATAATAATTATTAATTATAATAATTAATAATAATTAATTATAATATTAATTAATTAATTTCCCTAACGGGACCTCCTTAAGGGATTAGTAAAGTTATACTCTACTCTCTACTCTACTCTATAATAGTAATAATTGTTATTATTGTTGTTGTTATTTTAATTACAGTAATAACTCATTACTGGTTTTCAGACTGGTTCACGTCTCGTTGTTCTGTCCAGACCTGCATGTCTGATCGCTGCCGCATGGGGTCGCTGTTCCTCGCCTCTCATGTCGGAGGTCAGCGGATGACAGATGATGCGCAATCAGAGCGAATGAGGAGCGAGCGGCGCGCAAATAGAGCGCACAAGCCGCTGACGCTCCCGCGGAGGAGACGGACTGGTGACCCGGAGCGGGACCGGAATGGGACTGTAGGGCCGAGCCGGAGCGGAGCGGAGCGGGTCAGTGAGAGCCGCCGGGATTAGTGAGCCGGACGCCCGCAGAGAACATGCGGGGCTACGCGGGGGTGTTCGCGCTGCTGCTGCTGGTGTGTCGGGACGCGTCTTCACTCAGCAAGGTAAGAGAACCGGCTCCGGCCCCCAGAACCCCTGACAGGTGGGGGGCCCCCAGGTGGGACCCGTTCTAACTTCCTGACCTCCACCCCGTCCGTCCAGGGGAGCCTCTGCTCCAGATCCACACCCAGCATTTAGCCTGAGCCCCCCAGTCTGGATCTGTGTGTGACCCGGGAGGGTTTGTAATGATAGATCCACGGACACGGGCTCGGTGCGGGGGGGGTATGGGGGGGCACCCAGCAGGGTAACAGTCATATCGAGCTGCTCATGTTTGTACAGCTGCTGGACTCCAGTACACACACACACACACACACATACACACACACACACACACACACACACAACACACACACACACTCACACACACACACACACACACACACACACACACACACACACACACACACACACACACACACACACACAACACACACACACACACACACACACACACACACACACACACTCACACACACACACACACACACACACACACACACACACACACACACACACACACACACAACACACACACACACTCACACACACACACACACACACACACACACACACACACACACACACACACACACACAACACACACACACACTCACACACACACACACACATACACACACACACACACACACACACAACACACACACACACTCACACACACACACACACACACACACACACACACAACACACACACACACACACACACACACACACACACACACACACACACACACACACACACACACAACACACACACACACTCACACACACACACACACACACACACACACAACACACACACACAACACACACACACACACTCACACACACACACAACACACACACACACTCACACACACACACAACACACACACACACTCACACACACACAACACACACACACACACACACACAACACACACACACAACACACACACACACTCACACACACTCACACACACACACACAACACACACACACACACACACACACACACACACACACTCACACACACACACACACACACACCAGTTGTCTTGATGCCATCGGAGGACACATCAGCAGGAGGTCAGGGAAGAGTTAACATCCCATAATAATAGTGGTAGTATTATTAGTAGTATTATTGTACCCCCCCCCCCCCCGGGACTGAGAGGAGTTAGTTTCACATCCGTCACCAGAACTGATCTGACGACTCAGGAGACTCTTCTGAAGCTCTTTTCCCTGTCGCCGTGGTAACGAGGTACCATCAGGCCTCCTGGTCCAGGAAGGACCTGGTCCAGGAAGGACCTGGTCCAGGAAGGACCTGGACCCAGAACCTCAGCGACAGCACCACATTCTGCCCCACCTGGTCAGTTCTGGACCGGAGGTTCTTGTAGTTTGTCTCCATGTAAATAAAACCTCCTTCGTCCAGTGTGACCCCCCCAGTTCAGGAGCTTCATGCCTTCTCTCTCACCGCTGGGGGGGGACCAACCACAGACCTGAGAGGTTCTGACTCTGACACACAGCATCCAGAGTGATGATGGTAGCAGCTGTCGTCTGGTGGGGGGAGAAGCCTGGTTAGCAAGCGGGCATGGGGGGGCACCGCAGGGAGGCGTGGGAACCACCTGCCCCCCATTCTGGTTCCAGTGACGACAGGGTCAGCTGGGGGCTGGAGGGGATGCTCTACCGTGCCGGTCCACGGTAGGGGTAGATTTGGTATGTGACCCCCCCCCACCCCGGTGTGATGTCTAGTGTGTGACCCCCCAGGTGTGACGTCTGTGTTTCATTTGCCTGGTTCCAATAATCAACTTATTGATTATTGATGCAGCGAAACAACGTTCCAGCATCCTGGTGAGGTCTGACCCCCCCCAGTCAGCTGACCTCTGGTGCTCCCCAGAGGTGTGTGTGTGTGTGTGTGTGTGAGTGTGTGTGTGTTTGTGTGTGTGTGTGAGTGTGTGTGTGTGTGTGAGTGTGTGTGTGTGTGTGTGTGTGTGTGAGTGTGTGTGTGTGTGTGTGTGTGTGTGTGTGTGTCTGTGTGTCTGTGTGTGTGTGTGTGTGTGTGTGTCTGTGTGTGTGTGTGTGTGTGTGTGTGTGTGTCTGTGTGTGTGTGTGTGTGTGTGTGTGTTTGTGTCTGTGTGTGTGTGTGTGTGTGTGTGTGTGTGTGTGTGTCTGTGTGTGTGTGTGTGTGTGTGTGTGTGTCTGTGTGTGTGTGTGTGTGTGTGTGTGTGTCTGTGTGTGTGTGTGTGTGTGTGTGTGTGTCTGTGTGTGTGTGTATGTGTGTGTGTGTGTGTCTGTGTGTGTGTGTGTGTGTGTGTGTGTGTGTCTGTGTGTGTGTGTGTGTGTGTGTGTTTGTGTCTGTGTGTGTGTGTGTGTGTGTGTGTGTGTGTGTCTGTGTGTGTGTGTGTGTGTGTGTGTGTGTGTGTGTGTGTGTGTGTGTGTGTGTGTGTGTGTGTGTGTGTGTGTGTCTGTGTGTGTGTGTGTGTGTGTGTGTGTGTGTGTCTGTGTGTGTGTGTGTGTGTGTGTGTGTGTGTGTGTGTGTGTGTGTCTGTGTGTGTGTGTGTGTGTGTGTGTGTGTGTGTCTGTGTGTGTGTGTGTGTGTGTGTGTGTCTGTGTGTGTGTGTGTGTGTGTGTGTGTGTGTGTGTGTGTGTGTCTGTGTGTGTGTGTGTGTGTGTGTGTGTGTGTGTGTGTCTGTGTGTGTGTCTGTGTGTGTGTGTGTCTGTGTGTGTGTGTGTGTGTGTGTGTGTGTGTGTGTGTGTGTGTGTGTGTGTGTGTGTGTGTGTGTGTGTGTGTGTGTGTGTGTGTGTGTGTGTGTTCTATGAAGGAAACACTTTGTCAGCTTCAGTTGTTTCTGTGTTTAAATCCTGTTTAAAGGTTTTCCAGAGGAAAGGTCACGTGATCCACACGTGTGGAGAATAATAATAATTACAGATGTTCCTGAAGGCAGCTGTGTGTTGGTGTTTACAGTGTGTGTGTGTGTGTGTGTGTGTGTGTGTGTGTGTGTGTGTGTGTGTGTGTGTGTGTGACAGACCATCAGGAATGTAGATGTGGACCTTCAGAAGCAGCGTCTGCTTGATACCCTGTGTTCAGATAATTGACGGTCCTGTGCTAATTCAGTGTTTCTGTTGATAGTACCCCCCCCCCACGAGCCGGGGTAACATCTACAGTCACAATGCTAATTAGATTAAAAGTCAGGCAGGAATGTGGACCCCAGTTCTGGTCCCATGTGGGTCCTAAAGGAGAAGTCCATCGACCTGAGGAGCCTTAAAGAAATGTTTGATTCAAGTGAAGTATTCTCTTGGTCCAGAGCAGGAAACTGAAGAGGTTTCTGTGTGAAGTCGTAGACACCTCTTAGTCGTGGCTATATATACTGTGTAGTCATACTATATACTGTATGTATATATATACATATACATACCATTAAACTAATGTGTCAGTATAGATCATTGATTAGACATTCATGTAAAGCAGTTCATGTTTGGAGAGAGTGAGACAGAGAGTGAGACCACTGACAGGGTGAGGTTATAACCACTGTCAGGGTGAGGTTATAACCACTGTCAGGGTGAGGTTATAACCACTGACAGGGTGAGGTTATAACCACTGTCAGGGTGAGGTTATAACCACTGACAGGGTGAGGTTATAACCACTGTCAGGGTGAGGTTATAACCACTGTCAGGGTGAGGTTATAACCACTGTCAGGGTGAGGTTACAACCACTGTCAAGGGGAGGTTATAACCACTGACAGGGTGAGGTTATAACCACTGTCAGGGTGAGGTTATAACCACTGTCAGGGGGAGGTTATAACCACTGTCAGGGGGAGGTTATAACCACTGACAGGGTGAGGTTATAACCACTGTCAGGGTGAGGTTATAACCACTGTCAGGGGGAGGTTATAACCACTGTCAGGGGGAGGTTATAACCACTGACAGGGTGAGGTTATAACCACTGTCAGGGTGAGGTTATAACCACTGTCAAGGGGAGGTTATAACCACTGACAGGGGGAGGTTATAACCACTGTCAGGGGGAGGTTATAACCTCAGGACTGTCCTGCCAGCGGTTCAAGGCTGATGCTCTGAGCCTGCTGCCCAACCCAGGGGCTTTTACTAGTTTCTGCTGGGGGGTCAGGGTGGCATCAGCAAGGGTAGGTGTGATCTGTTAGCAGGAAGTGATGCGCTCGGATCGGACGACTTCCTGTGTCTGGTGTGAGTTTCCTCCTGCAGGAAGTTCGTGCTCGGTGACGCTTTGGTCCTTCCTGTCCAGACACTAGAGTCAGTCTGGCTGAGTTTCTGACTGGTTCCTTCAAAAGCGCTAACGCTGGCGTTGCTAAAGCTGGCGTTGCTAAAGCTGGCGTTGCTAAAGCTGGCGTTGCTAAAGCTGGTGTTGCTAAAGCTAACGTTGCTACGCGGCGCTCGGTGTTTGAACAAAGCAGCTCGGCGGCCTGCAGGCATTCAGGCCTTTAATCTGCTAATCCAGCGTGTTTTCATGTGGCCCTCGGATGCCTTCCAGCCCGCCGCGGGTCGGGATTGGCTCAGCACACAGGAGCCCTGCCCCCGACCAGACCCCCTCCAGGAGTCAAGAGAACAGAACAGGCTCTCCACATCTGCCCCCTTCCCTCAGCTGCATTCCTTCTCTAATGAGCCCCCACCTCCTCAAGCCCTCCTCACCCTGCCACGCTAAAACTCCTCCAAGCTCCAACCAGGGGGGTAAACATGAGCAAAATACAGAACCTTGGAGCTGCACCCCTTCCTCTGCTCTGGTCGTGGTCTCACTCCAGTCCCTGTTCACAGGTGTTCATACTGGTCTCATACAGGTGTCTGGGGGGGTCTGCAGACCCTCTCAGCTGAGTCTGGTCTGGAGGTCTGGCAGGTCTTCACACGGCCAGCTGGGCTTCAAACCTCAACCCTTCCTGCTTGAGGCGACTGCTAACCAAGACTGTTTAGACCAACTTCTTGCCTTCCCCCCCGTCCCTGTGGGAGGACATGGGCGTGAAGACGGGACACAAACAGGACAAACCCTACGAAGCAGGAGAGCCCAAAGCTTTGTGTGATTGGCCGCTTCACACCCTCGCAGCACACGACACCTCATTAAACGGTCGGTTTAGAAGTCGATGGCTTTAACTCAGACACTCAGTCCAGTTGAGTCTTCACAGAAATCACATCTGCAAAGGAAAACATCTGCAGCTAAAGTCATGTAGAAACTTCCAGGTCTCCGTTAAGTGAAGTCTCCTTCGCTCTGACGTGACCACACACCCACAGCACCTGAACGTGTCATGAATTGTTGTGCGTAATGGGCGCTCACGCCGACACACCACACTTCCTGTTCGTTAAGTAAGGGCTGCCAGAGTTCTGTCATCAAACATGGAAACCAGAGGTGATGCTGACGTCCTGAGATGTTTGAGTCACCCTGGCTGACATTCAGAAGAGAGGAAACATGATTATTTTTCTAGCAGGACTTTCCTTCCTTTGCTAAGTTATTTGTGGAAGAACAGCACAGAAATAAAGGAGCAGAACTCACAAGACGTTCTCCAGACCTATGGGTGTGGATAATATCTGGGGAAACCCGCAGCCTCGGTATCGGTCTGCTGCGTATGAAGCTGCTTGTTTGTGACCGAGGCTGTAATCAGTTTTTAATCCAGGAGTTGTGTCCCTGGTGGTCACTGGACGATGTTCCCCACCATGTCTTGCAGGTGTTTGGGGAGACGGAGCCGGTCCGGATGACCTCGGAGGGGTCGGACTGTCGGTGTAAGTGCATCATGCGGCCCCTGAGCCGGGACGCCTGCGTGCGTCTGCGCAGCGGCAGCGTGCGCGTGGAGGACTTCTACACGGTGGAGACGGTCAGCTCCGGCTCCGACTGCAGGTGCTCCTGCACGGCCCCGCCCTCCTCCCTCAACCCCTGTGAGAACGAGTGGAAGATGGACAAGCTGAAGAAGCAGGCGCCCGAGCTGCTGAAGGTGAGGGGTCTGGTAGGCTGGTGAGCTGGATGCCCCCCCAGTGTTGTTACAATTCAAACATGGCACAACAAACTATGTTCTAACACGAGGACCATGAAAACAGTGACGTGATCTTCATCATGCTCTGTGATCACGCAACATAATGTAGAAAGACCTTAAAAAACAGCTGAACAATAGTTGTCCTCTGTGACCCCCCCCCCCGCCCTGCAGCTCTTTGCCCCAACATCT
This sequence comes from Antennarius maculatus, assembly GCA_013358685.1. Classification (NCBI taxonomy): domain Eukaryota; kingdom Metazoa; phylum Chordata; class Actinopteri; order Lophiiformes; family Antennariidae; genus Antennarius; species Antennarius maculatus. Next base: position 430,207 of record CM023608.1, on the reverse strand, counting down.
ACAGATTCAATAAACCTCTGACACAGGAACGTAAAAACGTATTGATGTGCATTGATCTGGAGCACTCAGCATCTGAAGAGTGTGATTGCCCTCAGTGGTCCTCAGAGTGAGGGCAGATATTACTGCAGTGAACAGGGATGTGTAGGGCAGATATTACTGCAGTGAACAGGGATGTGTAGGGCAGATATTACTGCAGTGAACAGGGATGTGTAGGGCAGATATTACTGCAGTGAACAGGGATGTGTAGGGCAGATATTACTGCAGTGAACAGGGATGTGTAGGGCAGATATTACTGCAGTGAACAGGGATGTGTAGGGCAGATATTACTGCAGTGAACAGGGATGTGTAGGGCAGATATTACTGCAGTGAACAGGGATGTGTAGGTCAGATATTACTGCAGTGAACAGGGATGTGTAGGGCAGATATTACTGCAGTGAACAGGGATGTGTAGGGCAGATATTACTACAGTGAACAGGGATGTGTAGGGCAGATATTACTGCAGTGAACAGGGATGTGTAGGGCAGATATTACTGCAGTGAACAGGGATGTGTAGGGCAGATATTACTGCAGTGAACAGGGATGTGTAGGGCAGATATTACTACAGTGAACAGGGATGTGTAGGGCAGATATTACTGCAGTGAACAGGGATGTGTAGGGCAGATATTACTGCAGTGAACAGGGATGTGTAGGGCAGATATTACTGCAGTGAACAGGGATGTGTAGGGCAGATATTACTGCAGTGAACAGGGATGTGTAGGGCAGATATTACTGCAGTGAACAGGGATGTGTAGGGCAGATATTACTGCAGTGAACAGGGATGTGGAGGGCAGATATTCCTGCAGTGAATGCAGGAGGTGTAGCTGTCCGGTTTGCTTTCAGGAATGATTGATGACAGTAGTTCCCTCCTTTATAACAGCTCCAATCGATGGTGGACCTCCTGGAGGGAACGCTTTACAGCATGGACCTCATGAAGGTCCACTCCTACATCAACAAGGTGGTGTCCCAGATGAACACTCTGGAGGAGGTAAACACACACTTCTGTCATCCATCAAAGGGTTGGTGAGGGTTCAAGTACTGGAAGATCACAAATACAGCAAATAGAACAACATGTTATAGTATTATAGTGTTACACTAATGTTATAGTAATGTTATACTAATGTTACATTAATGTTATAGTAGTGTTACACTAATGTTATACTAATATTATACTAATGTTACACTAATGTTATACTAATGTTATACTAATGTTATAGTAGTGTTATACTAATGTTACACTAATGTTACACTAATGTTATAGTAATGTTATACTAATGTTATAGTAGTGTTATACTAATGTTATACTAATGTTACACTAATGTTATAGTAATGTTATACTAATGTTATACTAATGTTACACTAATGTTATAGTAATGTTATACTAATGTTATACTAATGTTACACTAATGTTATAGTAATGCTATACTAATGTTATACTAATGTTACACTAATGTTATAGTAATGTTATACTAATGTTATACTAATGTTACACTAATGTTATAGTAGTGTTATACTAATGTTATACTAATGTTACACTAATGTTATAGTAGTGTTATACTAATGTTATTCTAATGTTACACTAATGTTATACTTATGTTATAGTAATGTTATACTAATGTTATACTAATGTTACACTAATGTTACACTAATGTTATACTAATTTTATACTAATGTTACACTAATGTTATAGTAGTATTATACTAATGTTATACTAATGTTACACTAATGTTATAGTAATGTTATACTAATGTTATATTAATGTTATACTAATGTTATACTAATGTTACACTAATGTTACACTAATGTTATAGTAATGTTATACTAATGTTATACTAATGTTATACTAATGTTACACTAATGTTATAATAATGTTATACTAATGTTATACTAATGTTACACTAATGTTATACTAATGTTATACTAATGTTACACTAATGTTACACTAATGTTATACTAATGTTATACTAATGTTACACTAATGTTATAGTAATGTTATACTAATGTTATACTAATGTTACACTAATGTTATAGTAATGTTACACTAATGTTATACTAATGTTATACTAATGTTACACTAATGTTATAGTAATGTTATACTAATGTTACACTAATGTTATAGTAATGTTATACTAATGTTATACTAATGTTACAGTTTAGTAATGTTATGTAGTGTTCATGCATGTTCAATTTTGATTGTGTAGCTCATGAAGGGGTGTTATCATACCAGATGTCGACTGACAATGGTGATGATGGTGATGATGATGATGATGGTGATGATGATGATGATGATGATGATGATGATGTTTATGATGGTGATGACGATGGAGGTGATGAAGATGATGGTAATGATGATGATGATGATGATGGTGATGATGATGGTGATGATGATGATGATGATAGTGATGATGATGATGATGATGGTGATGATGATGATGATGATAGTGATGATGATGGTGATGATGATGATGATGGTGATGATGATGATGATGATGGTGATGATGATGATGATGGTGATGGTGACGATGACGATGATGATGATGATGGCGATGGTGATGATGATGATGGTGATGATGATGATGGTGATGATGATGATGGTGATGATGATGATGGTGGTGATGGTGATGATGATGATGATGGTGATGATGATGGTGATGATGATGGTGATGGTGATGATGATGATGATGATGATGGCGATGGTGATGATGATGATGGTGATGATGATGATGATGATGATGATGGCGATGGTGATGATGATGATGGTGGTGATGATGATGGTGGTGATGATGGCGATGGCGATGATGATGATGATGATGATGGTGATGGCGATGGTGATGATGATGATGATGGTGATGATGATGATGGTGATGATGATGATGGTGATGATGATGATGGTGATGATGATGATGGTGGTGATGATGATGATGGTGGTGATGATGATGATGATGATGATGATGATGGTGATGATGATGATGGTGATGATGATGATGGTGATGATGATGATGGTGATGATGATGATGGTGATGATGATGATGGTGATGATGATGATGGTGGTGATGATGATGATGGTGGTGATGATGATGATGATGGTGATGATGATGATGATGATGATGGTGATGATGATGATGGTGATGATGATGATGATGATGGCGATGGCGATGATGATGATGATGATGATGATGGTGATGATGATGATGGTGATGATGATGATGATGATGGCGATGGCGATGATGATGATGATGATGATGATGGTGATGGCAATGGTGATGATGATGATGATGGTGATGATGATGATGGTGATGATGATGATGATAATGATGATGATGATGATGGTGATGATGATGATGATGGTGATGATGATGATAATGATGATGATGGTGGTGATGTTTATGATGGTGATGATGACGGTGATGATGATGATGATGGTGAGGATGATGATGATGATGATGATGATGATGATGATGATGGTGATGATGATGATGATGATGTTTATGATGGTGATGACGATGGAGGTGATGAAGATGATGGTAATGATGATGATGATGATGGTGATGATGATGGTGATGATGACGATGATGATGATGGCAATGATGATGATGATGATGATGGTGATGATGATGATGGTGATGATGATGATGATGATGATGGTGATGATGATGGTGGTGATGATGGTGATGATGATGTTTATGATGGTGATGATGATGATGATGATGATGATGATGATGATGATGATAATGGTGATGTCATCTTACAGACAATCAAGACCAACCTGACACGAGACAATGAGTTTGTTCGGGACAGCATGACGAGCCTCACCAACCAGTTCAAGAGATACGAGAATTACTCCAACATCATGATGAGCATCAAGAAGGAGATCTCCAGCCTCAGCCTGCAGCTCCTGCAGAAAGACTCCTCTGAGAGCAAAGCACAGGTGTGAGGACGCAGCAGCATCAGCACCACACATCACTAGTGCTGTAGTACACCTCACATCAGGAGTACTGTAGTACACCACACATCAGGAGTACTGTACCAAACCACACATCAGGGGTACTGTAGTACACCTCACATCAGGAGTACTGTAGTACACCACACATCAGGAGTACTGTACCAAACCACACATCAGGGGTACTGTAGTACACCACACATCAGGAGTACTGTAGTACACCACACATCAGGAGTACTGTACCAAACCACACATCAGGTGTACTGTAGTACACCTCACATCAGGAGTACTGTAGTACACCACACATCAGGAGTACTGTACCAAACCACACATCAGGGGTACTGTAGTACACCACACATCAAGGGTACTGTACCAAACCACACATCAGGGGTACTGTAGTACACCACACATCAGGAGTACTGTAGTACACCTCACATCAGGAGTACTGTAGTACACCACACATCAGGAGTACTGTAGTACACCACACATCAGGGGTACTGTAGTACACCACACATCAGGAGTACTGTACCAAACCACACATCAGGGGTACTGTAGTACACCACACATCAGGAGTACTGTAGTACACCTCACATCAGGAGTACTGTAGTACACCACACATCAGGAGTACTGTACCAAACCACACATCAGGGGTACTGTAGTACACCACACATCAGGGGTACTGTAGTACACCACACATCAGGAGTACTGTAGTACACCACACATCAGGAGTACTGACTGTGCCTGATGGAGGTCTGCTGGATGTATGGATGATGGATGAATAATGGATGAATGGATGGATGATGGATGGATGATAGATGATGGATGGGTGAATGATGGATGAATGGATGATAGATGATGGATGGATGGATGATGGATGGATGATGGATGGATGATAGATGATGGATGGATGATGGATGGATGGATGGAGGATGGATGGATGATGGATGGATGATGGATGGATGATGAATGGATGGATGTTGGATGGATGTTGGATGGATGATGAATGGATGGATGATGGATGGATGTTGGATGGATGATGAATGGATGGATGTTGGATGGATGATGGATGATGGATGGATGGATGATGGATGGATGATGGATGGATGGATGTTGGATGGATGATGAATGGATGGATGATGGATGGATGTTGGATGGATGATGAATGGATGGATGTTGGATGGATGATGGATGATGGATGGATGGATGATGGATGGATGATGGATGGATGATGGAGATACTAATACATGGCAGTTGACGAGGTGCAGGAACATGAACAGATGAATCTTCACACTCAAGATTGTCTAACTGTCCGTGTTCACAGGAGACCAATCAGAAAACAGAAGCAGTAAAAACCCCCAACAAGAAGGGCTCTGGAGACAAACCCCCACCCAAGTCATCCAAAGAAAAGGCTGTGAAGCCCAAAAAGGAGGTCATCAAACCCGGCAAGCCGGTCAAGCCCGACCCCACAGCCAAAGCCAAGGTGGTGGGGCAGCAGCCCAGCGTGGTGAGGGGCATCACCTACTACAAGGCTGCCAAGACCGAGGAAGACGAGCACAGAGAAGGTGAGGGCTCCACAGGAACACCCCCTCTGAGCTGAAGCAATGCCCCCATCAGCTGCATCAGCACCCCCATCTGTGTGCGGTCAGCTGTGGGTGTTGAGAAAATGATCCAAATTAGTTTCTTCAGTCGACTAATCCGATGCCAGCTGGCACTTTGCTGAGTCAGGGAACCAGTCAGGATGGTCATTAGTTCATTCACTTACAGCACAGGATGTTGGGATGTGTAAAGGCTGGTTAGGCTTTGGTCGCGCTGCAAACTTTACTCTTAAGAAGCAAGACCATAATAAATGGGCCTCGTGTGGCGTACATATGTTAGCCAAGTCAGCGGATTGGTTGTGCATTCAGCAAGCAGGAAGTCCAACCGTTCTACATGGAGCAGATGGAATGTTGTGTCAATGGAGCGCTGCCAGGACCATGACACGCCTCAGCTTCACGCTCCCCAACAAAGAGTGGGGTCCCTCCCCAATGCAGAGCAAACATTTCCTGACTCCTTCCAATCCCCTTTACGTCAGGATGACTGGATAGGAATGCGGTGTTTGAACACGGCACACGCACATGATGCTGTCAGGCCGTGTGTTCTGGCACGTATGTGAACCTCAGCTACCGCTGGCCACTGAATGGAACCGCTGAGCTGCATCCCATCATCTCTGCTGGAAGTTTGGTTCGTGAAGCTGCATCAGCCTTCTTCACGATGATGTGCAGTGACACAGGTGTGACTCAGAGACGGACCTCAGACCTGTTGTTCAGGTGCAGGGGTCAAGAAAGAGGGCAATGCTATTAACACTCATTGTTTCCTTTCCCACCCAATCAGTCAAGGCTGATGACCCCCCTCCAGAGTCTGGGTCCTGCCCAGAGTTTCTTCCTCAAGAGGGAGTTTTTCTCTTACGCTTGCTCTGGAGGGTTCTGTTGGGTTTCTTTGTCTGTCGAAGAGCTTTGAAAGCGCTTTGACTGATGATGTCATTAAGCGCTATATAAATAAAGGTTGATTGATTGATTGATTGATCCGTCCAACACTGACTTCAGCAGCCTTCTTGAACCCGTGACCTTTGACAGCAGCCACTAGAATGTAGACGTGGAAGCGTGGAGCAGACAGTGCTGGACACTATGTAAAATAAAGACATGAACACATGCAAACGTACATAAACCCCTTGAAAGGCACACAAGAACAGACGTTTCCCACACTTACATGGGATATATATAAACTGTCCTTTAGAGTTGTGTCATCTGCGTAAAAAAAGACTCCCAAACTAAACTAAATATAACTTCTATCCATGGAAATAAAAAAGACTAAAATAACAGAAGTCCCTGGACAGTAAAAGACACCACTGCAGGACTCGGTTGTTGTGTGCAAGAAGTTCCATGAAAAGCGAGTGAAGTTCTGTCTTCTAGATGATGCTGATGAATTGATGAACCTCTCTCCGTGCCTGTAGAGGCGACACATCAAGAGATGCTTATAATGAGTAGATATGAGGAAACCACACCACTAAATGTGTAAAGTTACACGTCTTCACCACGAGTTCTTAGATGACTTTGTGGAAATGATGCAGATAATTCACACCTTTGGGGTTGTTGAGTCGTATCTCTAGTTGCATCTTGAGGAACATCAGAGAGCTCTGAGGAAACATCTGACGTTCACCACGTGTGTGTTTTTTTACTGAAACTAGAAAGAAACGCTAAAGATCAAGTACAACGATTACTTAGTCCAAACATTGTGCTTCATGCAATCAGTGGAGGGAGTGAATGTGGTGATTGGCCTGCGTCCACATTCAACTCCTGGCCGGAATTAGTGGCCCAGCCTGCCCTGGAAATGCAGAAACAGTGAGCTGGAGTTTCCCCGGAAAACACGCTGACCTCCTCAGCGGCTGCAGCTGTGTCTGCCCCCCCAACTCACACAGCTGGGAGGCATTATAGAAACATCCAATGGGGGGGTACGGATGAATCCTGAAGTATCAGCGCCAGATAGGGAGGATGGTGACGGGGTTTAACGGAACGGCGGGGGCTTGGTTCCTTCATGTCCCCGTCTGCTGCTGACGGGACTGATCACAGACTGATCACAGACTGATCAGACTGATCAGACTGATCAGACTGATCAGACTGATCACAGACTGATCACAGACTGATCACAGACTGATCAGACTGATCACAGACTGATCAGACTGATCAGACTGATCACATACTGATCACAGACTGATCACAGACTGATCAGACTGATCACAGACATCCTATTGATCAATTTGTCACAAACACTGATGACTCACTTTGTATTCAGAGTTCTTTTACTTGTAGAAACTCAGATTCAAACAGACGTGATGTAAAACGCTGCAGTGAGTGAATGTATGACGTATCTGTTACACGTGTTCCACAGCTTTGTGGGATAAAGATATAGTGGTCAGTGTGTTTGAATTTACATCACACATCTGCAGCTGTGAATATATAACTATTATATTGTCAGGAAAAGCAGTGACAGGACCAGACCAGGTTTGGTGTGCAGTATCTGTTACCATGGTGATCAAACATGGTGCAAAGATAAATGCCTTTGAGAAACTGGAAACTCTGGCTTTAGGCTCAGCTTTGTCACCCATTACTAACCCATTGATCCACCTGTCTGTATTTACCTGCACTGCTGATGCCTTCAGATACCACACAGCTAAAATACAGGTTTGATATTAATTTTCATTGTTAAAGTAGCTGCTGATTTGTTTCCATTTCTAAATGAAATGTTAGAAACTGATTGTGCTCATTTAAACACACCTTGGAATGAAAGACTGTTTCAGTGCAATGTGAGTCTGAGACATGTTGCTCCAATTTTTGATGGCAGCTGAATTCTAGAGCAGTTGGAGTTAATTTAAAGCAGAACATGTTTCAGGATGAAAGAGACGAGAGACGTTCAGGGAGGGGGGAGGAAGTTGATCTTTGCTTTACTGCTGCTTCTTCTTTGATGTGAACTTCTGCTGTTGAAGAGACACATGCGTTACGTAAAAGCGATTAAAGACATTCAACCACAGTGACCGTCTCTGAACGGGCTCGCTCTGACAGCCATGGGCTGTCTGACCTTGTTTGGATATTCACTGTATTTTAATGAAATCCTCCTTCTGCCCCTCTCAGATCATTCCGTCAAAACATTAACGGTTCATCACGTCACAGAGAACCAATCAGAGGATGGGGGGGCTGACACTCTGCTGGAAACCATGGAGGCGGCGGTTGAAGCCGTTGTTCCCACCACTCCAGTTCCCACGACAACGACCACCATCAGCACTACCCCCAGCACAACCACTGCCAGCACCACGACACCCACCACCACCACCACACCAGCTCCTGAAAGACCCTCCCCAACCATCGTGCTGGTGCTGGACAACTCCAACAACAACAGCCGACCCCTCCTCCACAGAGCAGGTAGGTCCTGCACCCCCTCGATGAAGACGCTCAGGGCTCAGAAGAAAGACATCCTGCTGCCCCCCAGCTGAGACTGGACCATAAGTCCGTCTCCCCCAGGCGTGGATGCTGAAGCTTCTGCTTGATTCTTCCAGGGAAGATCCTGAACTGTGAAGGGACTGTGGCGTCCATCGAGCAGCCGGAGAAGCAGCACAGTTACGGGCGAAACGAAGGAGCCTGGATGAAGGATCCCCTGGCCAAAGACTCCAAGATCTACGTCACCAACTATTACTATGGCAACAACCTGGTGGAGTTCCGCAATCTGGATAACTTTAAGCAGGGTATGTCTCACTTGGGGTTTGGCCCTAGATACCAAACCTTCATACAGGTGCATACAGTGAAATGGTTTAGGGGAAAACCCGATAGCTTTCTGATGAATTCTATCAGTGGACTGAAACTTTCTCGTAAGTGTGAGAATCAGTGAACTGTTGGTGCACAATTCTATTGGCTACTTGACCGGTTTGGTCACCGGGCAAGACTGGTGAGATTGGGTGTGTGCATCACACTGCACCTGGTGGAACCTATAGTTAATCTGAAAGTGAGGTTGTTACCTGGGCTGTGGGCGGAGCTTCCCTGTTGAGACCTAACCTGTGGAATCGAGAAGCTACAGCATTTAAACTCTGACTCACTGCGCACACACACACACACACACACACACACACACACACACACACACACACACACACACACACACACACACATACACACATACACACACACACACACACACACAATGAAGGAACAGCATGGTTCATGTTCTGTCTGCGTGTTTTCATTACAACATGGAGACAGGCTTGTTTGAGGACAGCTGAGGCAATGAGGCAAAAGCAAATCTCCTAAAAACCCCAGTCGGGTAGGAATTCTTCATGAGATCGTTAGAACCTCCTCAGAGGGGCAACAAACACAGAAGGGCTTAAAACTGCAGCAGAGGCTTGGAGGAAAGCAGCGTTGGGCAAGAGTCATGGAAGGGTCTAACATGGGTGGAGGTCTTGATGTTAGCCCCCTCACAAGAAAGACATTTTTTCCTACACCCTGTTTGTGGCCCAAATGGGACCAGAGATGTCTGTGCACACACAGACCAAAGCAGAGCTAACTAGTTGGCCAAATGCTAGCTGACTTCAACAGCTTGTGAGGAACCTTCAGTGTGTGGCTCTGAGCCAGGACATTACCACACACTGCTACCATAGCCTGAACATGAACCACACCTCAGGGATGACCACGCCTCTCTCTCTCTAGCAACTAAAAGAAAACACACTAACACAAGAAAGAATAAAGTGAAAAAAATTGCTAAAGATACACCTGAGACATCTTCAGATACAGTAGCTCTGAGCTCTGAGAACGAAAATGACAAGTCTGAAAGAGGTCGTACCAGAAAAAAGATGATTCGCAGAAGATAGAAAAATTCCTGTAAGACACAAAAAGTTCGAGGGGAAAAGTAGAAAATTTTTTTACCTGACCTCAACATGTTTCTGGATATCGTCAGCTTTTATTTAAAGAATCCAGAAGGAAATGACCAACCAGTTTATACAGACCAAGAGGTTTTTAGTAATTAACTTTGGGTAGTCAGTTCATCACGACCGGTCCAGGAAATCTGTCTCTTCAACAACAGCTCACAAGCTATGACCAGACATCATCATAGTGTCCCACGTGGTTGAGTTCAGTGCGTCTGGGATTGGCCAGCCAACTGATCACGCATCCTGTATCAGCCAATCACCATCAGCGTCCAGGCTGTTTTTAATTGACTGACACACGTTTCCATAAGTTGATGAAAACCCTATTATTCTCTTTCCCAACATATTATTCTGCCTCTAGTTCCCCAATAACCCTGTTGACATTGATTCATGCTGATCGTCCAATGAGCTCTGAGACTGATGAGGTCTGAAGAATGCAGGCTGGTTGTGATGCCTCCTTCCACATCCAAATCCACTGAGGACTTGGATTCCTCTCCCCCAGAGCGTTCAGATGATCCACCCTCATAAATCTGGGCGTGTTGATGGAGACGTGTTTGGACAACGGGCTTTCTGAACGTTCTGAGTGTCCGTCCATGTGAGGCAGTGAAATCCCAGACTGGGGGTTTGGAGCGATAATGCTGTTCTGGGACATGTGCTTCAGCCTTCCCTTTGAACTGAGCGCAGGGAAAAGGGATTAGGAGCGGTTAGGACTCGGGGCTTGGGGCAGTGGGGGTGGGGGGTCCACTGCATGTTGCTTTTGTCATCTACCAGGCTTCTATTATCTTGATCTAAATGGCACTTCCTGAGGTTTGAAGGTTAGGAGAGCAGATAGGATGTGATTAGAGAAGCACACCTACAGAACATAGCGTGTTGGTTCAGACTGACCTGCTGAACAAACCGGGTCGCTGTCACATGAAGCCGCTGTGTACACGGTCTGCTGAAAATATTGTCTTTGGCTCTGTGAAGGACATGGTATCAGCCGAGCACACACACTGCCGCATTAAGCAGCTCATAGTAAGTGAAGCCAACAGGTCTGAAGCCACTGATGCTTCAGCATAACCAGCTGTTATTATCTGGGTTATTACACAGCTGACTGCGGACCAATCACATCAATCTTTTTAATGACTATCATTTCATTACATTACTTGACGAGGCACCTTTCACAAACCGACTGCTGTATTTAGACTCATCGTTCATGGTATTCATGTTAGTCTGGTACTATATAAATACCTCTGGGATGTCGGTCACAATGACGTCACATAGAATTCTGTAAATCACCGTTTGGGTTGTTCAGGATGAATAAATAAAGGCATCAGCTGTTCAGGCCGCGTTCACACCAACAGTCCCACCAAGCTGAAGTGTATTGTCTTTATATTCGCTGGTCTGCAGCAGTGTGAAAAGCTGCTGTTGGACACCAACGTGTCTGGACTTGGCACACTTCTCTTCCACAGTTAGTATCTGAACAACAGTAAAGCCTTTGTGACGTCTGGACAGAGACGCAACGGCCCATTGTCCTGAATGGACCATCGTCTGTATGAGCGATATACAGAATGTAAAAATAAATGTCTATGTAGTGAAGACATTCCTCTTGCAGTCAAGAGGAACGTCCACATCCTCCATGCTCATGCTGTTGAGCGTTGAGGATGTGGAGGATCACAAGCCAGTGTTCAATGAACAATTGCTTCAAGGGTGTACAGATCCCTGATGGTGAACACATGTTTGATTGTGTGTGTGCACAGATTTGAATCCAGTCAGGTGATTTAGAATCAGCAAGACTCAACAACAGTAATGAAGTGTCGACTAATGTAGAGTCTGGACATCTCTACCGATGTCCATGTCTAAATCCATGTCTGAAGGATCCTGCTGGAGCTGAGGGTGTTTTCGTGCCACAGTGGGCTCAGGACATGTAAATGGAAAGCAGTTTTCACACAAGAGGTATCAGAAACAGGTCAAACTGACTTGATTGTTCTTTTTTTCAGGCCGATGGAGCAACCTTTTCAAACTGCCTTACAACTGGATCGGGACAGGCCATGTGGTCTACAACGGAGCCTTCTACTACAACAGAGCCTTCACCAAGAACATCATTAAGTACGACCTGAGGATGCGATATGTGGCCGCCTGGACGCTGCTGCACGACGTGGTTTATGAGGACACCACCCCGTGGAAATGGAGGGGCCACTCTGACATTGACTTTGCAGTAGACGAGAGTGGCCTGTGGGTGATCTACCCTTCTATGGACTACGACTACAACCAGCAAGAGGTGATCATCATCAGCAAACTGGATCCAGGAGACCTGTCGCTGAAGAAGGAAACCACCTGGAGGACAGGTCTCAGACGGAATTCCTACGGGAACTGCTTCATCATCTGCGGTGTCTTGTACGCTGTGGATGTGTACAACCAAAGGGAAGGGGAAGTGAACTACGCGTATGACACCCACACCAACACTGAAGCCATCCCACGGCTGCCCTTCACCAACGAGTACTCCTTCACCACTCAGATCGACTACAACCCAAAGGAGAAGCTTCTGTACGCCTGGGACAACGGCCACCAGCTCACATATCAGGTGAACTTCGTGGAACAGTGACAAGACCCTCAGTATTCAAGACGTAGCCATAGGGGGCGCCGCGGATGGACCAACACCAGCCTGCCAATACCAATACCTGACCTCACAGTGTCCTCAGTATACAGGCCTCAAATGTGTACTGGGATATGACTACAATAAACCAATAGAGTCAATAGAGTCAATAGAATGGACAACGGACAGTTGGAAGCATGTCACAGGTGAGTCAAAGCTAAACTGAAGCCAGTGGACAGTCAGGAACATGACTGTAAACTGGGTTTTGTTCGGACCAGATGTCACTTTGGTGCCCTGTAGTGACCTCACAACCGGTCTGTGGTGCGAAGGGTCGGTGGTCGTACATGTTGGAAGGAAGGATCGATGCGTTTTAGTAGTTTTTGAGGCTTTAAACTGAACAGTGGCTGAGTGAGATGGACCCAGTGAATGAAACTTATTGTTCTGCTATGATTGTTGTTGGTTTGGACTCCTAAGGTCAAGCTAAGTCAATCTAAGTCAAGCTAAGTCAAGTCAAGCTTTTAGCGAGTACTGCATCACTAATTTTAACAATCGCCATCAGGCTGTCTAATCCTGAATCTTTTAATCTTTTGCCTCTGAAGATTTGAATTCATTGCACCCAGTGATTGTTCTGTGGCTCCACCCCAACATTTAACTCAACCAATCAGAGTAATTCTGTCTCCAGCGTGGTGACAGATGTTGGTGGAAGTAAACTAGCAGCTGTTGTTGCCCATCGACTCCATCCCACCACCGAGCACTTTGAGCATGTGTCTCCTTTCACTAATCCGGCCTGGTGTTGCTTCCTGTCGTTCTGTAGGTGTCGTTAGTAGAGATGTGTCGTCTATAATCAAACTCCAAAAAGCAAACGCTTTACATGTGCTGTTTTAATGACATATTTAATTAAAATCATACAGCTTCTTCTAATGTCGAGGCATCTTGTCAATGTCTGTTGTTGTAGAAAGATATTCAGCTTTTGTATCGTATTCTTTTTGCGTAACCACTACATTTGTCATTATTAGAAAGTATTTGAACAATTTCACCTCATTGGAAATTAACAACCATAATCAACATCTTATATAAGACCATAAACCATGAGTGTTTTAGCGTTTGACCTTGACGGTACTGTGCATAAGGGGAATGGTAAAATTATAATTCACATTATTTTGAATTATCAGTGTATTAAATGTTTTCATAAAGGCAATTCTGATTGCAATGAAATAATTTGTTCATTTGCAAGGTATTTATAATAATGTCATGTTATTTAACACTTGAAACCATCAGTGTGGGTCTGTACTAGAAAATAAAATGTTCCATCATGAGCGTCTGTTGTGAGTCAATCAGCAGTGACCCGGTAAACGCCAAGAGATCGCACGACTTGTCTTCCCCATCATGTGTTGAAGGCTTGATGACCAATGAGTCAGATCTTCTGATTTCTGGAAAACTAAGCGCTCCTGAGCTGTGTTTAGCTCAAGGGCAAAGGTCGCCGTGCTCTGCTTGATCTCAGTCCGAAAATACCCCTAGAAGCCCCGGGTGGTGGTAATACGGGCACGACTGCCTAATTTCTTGGCCAGCAAATAGAAAGTCTTGTACTTTGGTTCCAAACCATACAGTGGTGGAGCGAGGGACTGAACTGGTCCCTCTGGTGGGTGAGTCGTGTCCACACATGGTCCTCGTTTCAGAGAGCTCTCAGCTCTTTTCAGAGCATCTCACTGCGCTGGGATCGTCTTTACACCCAGATAATAAAGTTCATTAACGAGTGCAAAGCAAAGCCGTCAGCTTGACGAGCACAGCACTAATGGTGTATCCGCTCGTGAACTCTGTCACGAAACGTTGACATGTTGTAATGGAACAATGACGTCCATGCTAGTCGTGCTAATGAACTCTGACAATTCACATGACCTATGCTGCTTCACCCCCAGCACAAAGGCTCTCCTGTTGCTCCCCCAGCACAGGTTTGATCCTGTTCACATCAGCAGGCCCTCTCCTTCATCATGTATGCTGCGTGTCCGCCCAGGGCCCGGTGTGTACAACCTTTGTCTCCATGTTACATGCCGCTGTGGAGCCGTATCATTCATGTTCATGAAGGTAATTGGGTTAATGTAGGAAGAGGCTCGCCTTCACAGGCAGACTGGATTATCTGCTGCTTACTGCGCAAAGACTGTTTCACATGATTAAAGTCAATGTCGCTTCGTCTTAGCATGAGTCCAGTAATACCAAAATGATTCCAGCACCGTTGCCTCAGAAACAAGGTATGTTCTGAACGTCAGTCAAGACAGACCAAAGTTCATCTGATCATTCAGAATTATTATTCCAAGTATGCGAAAGTAATGAACACCACTGAAAAACATGCATTGTGCTGTTTGTGAATCATCTCATACATTTATGATTTTAATATCTCTGTGTAGAAGGTACAGAGATTAAGTCTAAAATTGCTCGTTCTTGCACCTGCGTTCTGATTTTGTAGTTTACACTTTGAACCTGAGTCTTTTTCCATGAGAGTTGTCTACAGAATTTTATTGTTCACTATTCTATCTATTCTATTCTAAATGTTGTTCAAGTCTGTACATGATCCTCTGTCGCAACGAGCAGGAATGGGTCCCAAATGCAGGACACCGGTGGAGCCAATTTATCCATAATTTATCCATGATTAAAGCCACAATTTAATCAGTTAAATCAAGACACCACAAGAGAAGAAAAAAACAAACAGCCTGGCAAAGAACCAAAGGAGAACCCGGTTTATAAAGCCTCAGAATAATCAGCCCGATCAGGTACAGGTGTGGGGACGAGGCTCCGCCCACGTGTTCGGCCTCTCCTCCTGCCACGCCCCAGCACAGCAGAGCAACCGTGACACTCCTCCTCCTGCACTCCTGACTGTTCCAAGGTCAGAGTTCAAGTCTGTCTTTATTCTGCTGGAAAACAAGGAGAAAATGTTACTTCCTGGTTAATAAAGTTTCTGTTTCCCAGAGGACCGAAGATTTCTAGAAGACATTAATACCTCACTGATCATCACGCCAACCTTACATCCAGCCATCATCCATTCATCCATTTTCTTGTGGATGAGATGTCGTCTCATCTTGTCCACCCTGCAGCCTATTCCAGCTGACTACAGGTGAGAGATGGGGTACACCCTGGGCATGTCGCCAAGGCACCGCAGATTCACATGAAAGACAAACGACTGCTCACACCTACGGATCATTTAGCCTGATCAGTTCAGCTCCGTGTTTCTAAGAGAACCTACACTTTAAACGATGGTAGAACCTCCTGCTGGACTCCAACTCCCAACTCCTACAACCAATGGGGTGCTCGGTCTGTCTCACGGAAGTGAAACCCAGTGTTTACCATTATCACCAGGGCCTCACCTCAGTGTGAAGCAGACCATTATCTGCTGTTCACCCCCGATGCTGATTGGTCGTCTGATCGCTGCCCCCACCTGGAACGAGGAAGAGGTTAATAGATAGAGTATTGTGATCCATCAGGACTGGTTTGATCTTTGTTCCTCCATCGTGTCTCCAGAGCTGATGCTGCAGCTGTCTCTCCTCATCAGACTGTTCTGGAAAACTCTGGTGTAGTTTTTGGCTGTGGTGCCTTAGACGTGTTTTTATCTGATTAGAAGAAACACTGCAGAGGAATAACTGTAGATAAGAGGTTTTAATCTCAGGCTGGGCACCCTGCGCCGTACTGGAGATGTGTGTTTTCCACATGTGATTCCAGTGTCAACATTAAAGTGAATGATTTAGAAAAGCAGTGCAAGGTTTCTCCTTGGTAGAGTGTCAGTAAAAACAGACCAACAGAGTTAAATCTTTGGGTGGGATTCCCAAACATGAACACAAATTTATTCCACACATTTTCTCCATATGCCAGTGGGTCAGGATCAGTAGGAAAACTAGATCTAAATGTAGACAGGAAAGAAGAACAGCAATGATAATTCCACCAAAGACGTGAGCAAAGACTCCAAAAACCCCCCAAGGAGAAGAACTGAAGACGATCCAGAAGAGACGCAAAGAAGAACAGATGAACACAAGGAATGGAGGTGGAGCAGGGAGGAGTAGATGGGCGGGGCATGGAGGAGCAGATGGGCGGGGCATGGAGGAGTAGACAGGTGGAACAATGACCAAAATGGTCTGACCTGCCTGAGTCGTTCTGATGGTGGAAACGTGAGAATTGCCATCGCTACGATCCCACACTGGTTTGTGCTTCAGCTCCATCGTGGAGCTCTTCTTCTGCACACAGATCTTACATCATGTTGATGTCAGGTTTACATCAAGACTTCCTCCTGACAAATTGCACACATGTTCCTGGTGTAACGTGTAGAAACAGACCTGAGCGTCTTGCTGAGCTGAATGTACAGACCTCTGGTGGTCTTGAACCGATACGAGCGAGATGAGGCACAGGCGGTGAAGAACAGAAGAGCGGGGTGAAAACAGCGGACAGAAAGCTTCATTCAAGCTTCATGGAAAATTTGGTCGTCTGTCCATCATTCCCCTGAGGAGCGTGAACTCTCATGAGTAAAATAAGGCCGGGGGGGGTCTAATTCTCGCTCCATAACAATCCAATTATGACGTGTTTCTCTGGGAGTTGGCACACACTCAATAACGTCTCGTGTTCTCTCCAGCGGGGGCTTTCCTGTGGTTCAGGCTAGCAGACACTGAGACACTAAAGAAGGTCATTGTTCAGGAGACAATGAAGCCTTTGGACGTGATGGAGGAGGAGGTGGTGATGGAGCTCACATCAGAAAAATGCCCCAACCACCACAGCATGTCCGGACAGACGATTTACGGTCAAACACAACCAGAAGTCGTCTTTATGAAGCGATAAACCCTCACATCTGCTTGACGCTGCGTTAACAGGATCGTCTTTAGTATCACACAAATTAATGAGTCGGGTTTTGGCAATGAACATGAACAGGATGTAAACACGTCTGAAAATAGATCGGACATGTTTAGTTGTTTTGGCAAAGGAGGGGAGCGCATCTGTTCACCACGGGGTCTCCAGAGGAAACCAGTCTGCCCAGTCTGATGACTGTCCTCTGGGGGGAGCAACAGGAAACAGAGGGGTGCATGGATGACATCTTGTTCTACATCCATACCACACGTACATCCAGCCCAGCGTGCCTCCAGGGGCAGCAGACGGTGCTGCTCAGTGTTCCTGGCACCACGTGGCACACATGTCGTCCAGATCTTCCCACACTGACCTTCATGAGGGCCCTGAGCGTTTGGCTCCGGTGTTTGTTGTCTTGTTGTCTTTGAATGTTTCTCTTTTCTTGTGTCCTTATGGTCCTCATTAAGTCTTATTGTAAACCTGTTAGGGACATGAACCTGACGTGTTGGCGTCTGTAGAGAAATTGATCACTGACACTGAGTTGAACTAACTTGAGCTCAATCTCAAAGCAGTCTTGTGATTAATTACCTTCAGGGCTGTAGCTTAGCGGGTCCCATCTCTCTTGGGGCTAATGTCGGGGTAGATGACTGCTGCTCCTCTCACTCTGCTTCTTGACTAGTCTGCCCCGCATTTACAACCACGGCATCTGCAGCCCTACGGGGGCACAAACCAGCGTCAACAGTAGGCCGGTCCCAAGCCCGGGTAAATGTAGAGGGTTGGGGCAGGAAGGGCATCCAGCATAAACACTTTACCAAACAAATGTCAGTGTTCATCTAAAAACTGGATAAAGGATGAGACGCTGTGGTGACGCCTAACGGGACATTAACCCCAACTCTAACCCCAACGACTTCCCCTTCCCCCTGGAAATGGACCACTCCCCACTTATAGAGTCTCAGGAGCAAAGCGTCCTGCAGCAGGAAAACTGAAAAACAGAGTATTATGGGCTGTAATGAGAGGCAGTGATCATTGACAACGACCAAAGAACCAACGTCCACAAACATCTCAACGTGTGTTTCCTGACACTGATGTGTCTGATGTAGGGCTAGGGACCCTGAACACAACACGGAACCTGGTGACACGAGGGATCCTGAACACAACACGGAACCTGGTGACACGAGAGATCCTGAACACAACATGGAGGCTGGTGACATGAGGGACCCTGAACACAACACGGAACCTGGTGACATGAGGGACCCTGAACACAAAACGGAACCTGGTGACACGAGAGATCCTGAACACAACATGGAGGCTGGTGACATGAGGGACCCTGAACACAACACGGAACCTGGTGACACGAGGGACCCTGAACACAACACGGAACCTGGTGACATGAGGGACCCTGAACACAACACGGAACCTGGTGACATGAGGGACCCTGAACACAACACGGAGCCTGGTGACATGAGGGACCCTGAACACAACACGGAACCTGGTGACAAGAGAGATCCTGAACACAACATGGAGGCTGGTGACATGAGGGACCCTGAACACAACATGGAGGCTGGTGACATGAGGGACCCTGAACACAACATGGAGCCTGGTGACAAGAGGGACCCTGAACACAACACGGAACCTGGTGACACGAGGGATCCTGAACACAACACGGAACCTGGTGACATGAGGGACCCTGAACACAACACGGAACCTGGTGACATGAGGGACCCTGAACACAACACGGAACCTGGTGACATGAGAGATCCTGAACACAACATGGAGGCTGGGTGACATGAGGGACCCTGAACACAACACGGAACCTGGTGACACGAGGGATCCTGAACACAACACGGAACCTGGTGACATGAGGGACCCTGAACACACAACGGAACCTGGTGACATGAGGGACCCTGAACACAACACGGAACCTGGTGACACGAGAGATCCTGAACACAACACGGAGCCTGGTGACATGAGGGACTCCTGAACACAACACGGATCCTGGTGACATGAGAGATCCTGAGCACAACACGGAGCCTGGTGACATGAGGGACCCTGAACACAACACGGATCCTGGTGACACGAGAGATCCTGAACACAACATGGAGGCTGGTGACATGAGGGACCCTGAACACAACACGGAACCTGTGACATGAGGGACCCTGAACACAAAACGGAACCTGGTGACACGAGAGATCCTGAACACAACATGGAGGCTGGTGACATGAGGGACCCTGAACACAACACGGAACCTGGTGACACGAGAGATCCTGAACACAAACACGGAACCTGGTGACATGAGGGACCCTGAACACAACACGGAACCTGTGTGACATGAGGGACCCTGACACAACACGGAGCCTGGTGACATGAGGGACCCTGAACACAACACGGAACCTGGTGACATGAGGGACCCTGAACACAACACG
Organism: Antennarius maculatus; assembly: GCA_013358685.1. Classification (NCBI taxonomy): domain Eukaryota; kingdom Metazoa; phylum Chordata; class Actinopteri; order Lophiiformes; family Antennariidae; genus Antennarius; species Antennarius maculatus. The sequence goes on along the minus strand of CM023608.1, from coordinate 409,976 downwards.
GAACCTGGTGACATGAGGGACCCTGAACACAACACGGAGCCTGGTGACATGAGGGACCCTGAACACAACACGGAGCCTGGTGACACTCAGTCGTGCTTCAGGGTGGAGTCTGTTGGCCACAGTGAAGTGAGGTCATGTGAGGTCATGCGTGTGGACAGGTTCGTAGTAACGGGACATGAGACGAGTCCATCAGTGCTGGACGTTCAGTGAGAAGATGCAGGACGACCTCTTTTGAACGTTTGTTCAGGTGTTTGTTCAGGTGTTCTCTGACATTCATCCACTGAAGGACTTTGTGACGTGTGCTAACGTCCATCACGGTTCTTGTCACTATGGAGACGTGTATTTCATGGTAGATAAATGAACGAGCCCATGTCTTTCAAACAGATGTAATAATGCATTACATTAACCCTCCATGATGCTTACTGTGACTTTTCTCTATGTCCATCTATGCATGTACATAATGAGGTTATGGCACTGTTCCCTTCTATGCATGAGGGCTGTGATCCATTTATTATCCCACAACTTTCTCTGTTGTTACTGTTTTGTATTTGCTCAACCCAGCAGTAACCCCCAGAGCTAAGCTCAACCCCCCCAGGCCGTCTCAGTCCTCGGTGTGGACGGTCTTGAGCACAGAGACTCCCTGAAGATCCTTCAACAGGACGTCTTCACAGAGAAACACCAAAACAACTGAATCCCTTCCAGACTACATTCAGACATCAACAGAGAACGGGGGTCTGTCAGGAACCGATGGTGGAACCCGATGGTGGGTGTCACCGGGGGGGGCTCTTTGTGCTCTTGTGTTTCAGGCCAGCTGGCTTCAGAGACTCCCCGCCCACAGTAAGGCTCCACGCATTCCAAACAGTCCACCGAGCAGCTGCCCCCGGCTGGCACCCACCCTGGAACTACAGCCCTGCCATCCACCACACGACCCCACCCTGCCAGAGACGCCAGCCCCAGTCGGGCCAGGCATCAACACGGCTCTGCAGCTGTCAGGAGGGGAGGGGGTGAGGTGAGGCGTTCCCTCGTCAGAAACGAGGCTGACTGCAGGAAACGCCACCAGATCCTGAAGAGTCGCCTCCTGGCTCAGAAACAAAGCAACACGATAAAGTTTGATTATCGGTTATTGATTTCAGTTAGGAGCTGATTGATGTTTGAGCCCTCCTACGTGAAACAACAAAGGTCTGGTGAATGATGACGACATCTCGTTGCTATGGTCGATGGTCAATGCCCACTTCTTATTAACCAGCACCTCTTACTGGTTAACCCAAGTACTGAGTCCTGCACACCTAAACAATCAGGTGTCTGTTTGTGTGATGTAATGACATTCACCAGAACCGGCTGGTGTGTCACATGACCTGTGACATAAACAGTAAGAAAATATTGGCTTGAAACTGATTTAAAAACAGTGAATAGTGAGAAGTCAGCCGTCACTGGAGAAGTGGGTTTAAATGCGGTCAGGTGTGAATGGTCGACCCACGTGTCGCCACACGGTTCCAGTGTGTGAGCACTAACGTGTCCTGGACGCCAACGGAAATGATGGAAGCCACAATAACACATGTCGGATCACACGCCGTCTGGCTTCCTTTGGGTTCACTGTGACGTCAAACACACGCCAACGTAACGTGACTCATACCTGTAAAGACCTGTTTGGTCACAGGTTTCTTTTGTAAATATGATGTGAATCATATTTACAAAAGAAAAGATTTCATTAATATAAACATGATATTTTATAAATGCAGTAAATACTAACTAAAATAAGCAGCTTTTTTTATCACCTGCATGGGGAATGCCCCTGAACTTATTGCTCTGGTTTATGACTTCTTGAGTTAGAAGACACACGTGTTATATTTTAATGTCTAACATGCTGCTGAGGACTGCAGATGTTTAAGATCTACAAGCATTAATATACTTAATACTTGAATATTAAGTATTCACAGTGTGACTTTGAGTTTGCTAAAGCTTTGATGGAGGTTTTGAATCGACTGTCCCATGAAAGCCCAGGAACTCTGGCAGGAAGACAGTTCATTCCTTGTCTTGAGGAATGCTGGATGGACAACAACTTGAATCTCTGCTAATAAAGAATGTCACCATTGTCGGACAAGTGGGATCTTCCTTCTCTGACCGGCTCACGGCTGCATGCACCACAGATGTTTAATGCCTGCAGGCTGAAGACTGCGACACAGTTCTCCTCTGGTCATACACCGGCTAGATTCCTCCAGAGGCTAGAACAGGAAATTATCTGGCCAGCATATGAATAGTTGACAGAGATGATGATAAATTTCCAAGTGGTTATTGATGGTGTTTCACATCACAGGATCCTACAACAATCACCAGAGCTCACACATGTGAGCCAAAACAATTCTGTACTAACGTACAGTATTCACTATCAGACACCAGGTCCACAGCCAAAGTCCCTGTGGGTCCCAATCAGAACTCTGGGGTTCATTCAGATGCTCTGGGAGGGACGAGGGGACACCGGGTGTTCCCAGGGGCCACTGAGACACCCCTTCCCACTGGAAGAACAAGGAGCAGCACTCTTAGTTGGCTGCCTCAAGGGTTAAAGGTCAGTTTGACAATCTCGTCGTCATGACAGCCAAGTGGAGCTTCAAACCTCAGATGACCGACCGAGGACAATCAGCCTCAACCTGATTCTGCAACCAATGGACTTTTGGAGAAAATGTAAGGAGAGGCTCACACCCCCTGCTCATGTGGACATTTGCCAGGGGGGGCCCATGCTCCGGTCTCTGTGGACATCCGTGCTACAGCAGCACAACTCTGACGGTATGGCGGGGCAAGTAGAGCCGTGTTGCTGATCCAGTAGCCTCCAATGCCTTTGGCCTCCCCCGGCCAAGGGGACACCCCCACTAACCACAAGTTCAGACAAACTGGACTTCTTGACCTTCACTGGCATTAGCCCCATGAGTCACCTTCACAGCCTCAAAGGCTCTGTGACCCCGTCCCAACAAATGTGCCAAACAGGCCCCCGATCTGCTCCTCTCTTGGCTGACGTGAAGGCCAAAGAGAGCGTCCACAGTAGGCCTTTGTTTGTGCTATCACTGTGGTTTCCACTGCTCTGTGTTCCGTAGGGAAACATACACAGGGGAGGTTAAAGTCCCTCAAAATGAAAATCAAAGTGACATCACACACTGGTACCTTATATACACTCCAAAATGATCCACAACCTCTGTCAGTTGGGGACATAAATATTGTCCATATGGGGCGTCTTAGTGGGTGGACAGACTCAATGACTCAACTGGGAACACTTTGTCAAACCATTACCAATAAACACAATTCCACACATGACGGATAATCTTTTACAAGAGTCTCTTCCACTCTAGAAAAAGAGGTAACTTTCAGATTTACTCTTGAAATTACTGTGTGATCAGAAATAATTATAATAACAGCTGAGCCAAAAACAAGGTTGTAGCATAAGCGACGCTGATTCGGTGTTAGAAACCTGAAGCCTCTTCTCCAACATGTTTGTCATATCAAATATAAAATACCAGAAGGTAAATTATGTGTGATTGCATGGAATTAGGGGAAAATAGAGGTGAACACATTGTTTCATGCATAGAAATTACCGGATGATTGATATATGTTCAATTGAACCTAATCTGACCAGTCTTTGTGCTCCAATCAGCAAAGATGTAACATGAACTCAGCTTTGTAACCGCTAGCAACCATGTTCCCTTCACGTGTGGAAAATGACCCACATGTAGAGGGCGCCACTTCATGTTCATACTTTTGACAGCAAATGTGATTTATTGAGGGCAACTGCTGCCTCCATGGCTTTCCCCCTGATGTCAGAGGGAAAACTGTGTAATCCCCCCTGGCCGGTCCACGGCGACACCCAATCCAGTCTTACAGATCAGTTACCCCTCTGCATGACCCGAGGTCTAATATTTAATTCAGCATCTACAGCATGTAATGCCCCCAGACGCGGGGGGATTTGTCTGACCGCGTTCAAACTGTGGGGCGGCGAACTGGCCATGTTGTGAAATGTGAGGTGAGGGGTATTACAGCCCAACGATGACTCATGCTGCTTAATGGGTGCAGTATCTCACATCCACACTTACATCACATCCCCAAACGACACAGTTTACATATTTGAGCATCTGTGCTCAAGATGCGGTTAATCAAATTAGTAAGAACAGGATTTGACACCCTGCAAACTCACAGCGAGCAAAATGGAGTCGTAGTGGTGCCCTGGGGCAGATGGCCTAAGAGAGGAGGCAACCCGTGGTCATCTCCACACGGAGCCTGAACGTGTTCTCGTGGGTCAGACACAAACACCTCAGCTCACACTGATCTCCAGATCTGGATCAAGAGCTCAGGTCAAATCCAGGACCAAATGAAGGTGATTTCTGGTGCTTTTTGTCAGACACACATCCCTCTCTGGTTCACTGATGTCTTTATCCACTGGGACTGATTACTTCTATTTTATGCAGATGACTTTATACTTAAAATAAGTTGCTTGTTTCAATCATTCTATCTCTTTGATACTTTCATATTGGGGGGGCAGACGGGGCTCGGGATGTGGAGCATCAGATTGATGGTTCGATGTGGTCGACCTGCTGAAGCGTGCTAGAGGAAGAGGATCGTGTTAGTGACGGTGTGGACGGGCGCTGCTCCTCAGCAGGTGGCGGTTTGCCGGGGTAATCTCTACCCCGTCTGTATGTACAGTGTGTGTGTGTGTGTGTGTGTTCAGTTTGATGCTTTGCAGCAGTTCATTTATCTCAGTCAGGACTGGTATCCTCAACACGATGGGGTGTATGACTTCAACACATGATGGTGGCAGCAGGAGATGTGAACTCTCCTTCAGGAAGACGGATGTGCAGCAGAGCTCAAACGTTTAGTTTAGTGGCTCTAGTTAAAAGAAATTTTCACTCAAATTAAGAAAGACATGAAAGAACACTTGATCAGCAGGTTTTAGAGAGTTTTTAAACCAATCCATGCTGGGATATCAAGCATCATTCACTAAGTTACTCAGCAGGAAGACTAGACTGAGTTCTCCCTACTAAAGAAAGTGTCACGTTCCTCAGGTAGGAGCTCTAACCTACAGTAGTGCTATGGTCCTACCACACAGACAGATGTATGACCAGTTAGTATGGTCTGTGTCTTCTCAGGAATTCATTCCTCTTATTTTTGATTGTGAAGTTTAATAATGTTGTCTTTGGAGACTTGGTCCAGGAACAAAGATGGCCGTGGGACTGATGTGTAAATGATTTCATCAGGTTGGCCATGTGGTGTTGAAAGGAATCCAGAGACGGGTATCATGTGACCCGTCTCAGCACGCTGAAGATCAGGAGTGGAATATGAAAGTAGATTTACTGCCGGATGCTGGCAGAGCAGGAGACGTTTCACTGGTAAAAGGGAACCGAGTGGAGGCATGAATAATTCCATTCTTTGTGTGTGTGTGTGTGTGTGTGTGTGTGTGTGTGTGTGTGTGTGTGTGTGTGTGTGTGTGTGTGTGTGTGAGAGAGCATAAATTTTCCCAAAGTGTTGGTTACAACAATCCAATTACACATACACTTTCATTTACATTAAACAGACAATCCAAAAACGGTTCAGGGTTAGAGTTAGTGGTTAGGGTTAGGGGTTAGGGTTATGGTTTGGGGTTAGTGGTTAGGGGTTAGGGTTAGGGTTATGGTTTGGGGTTAGTGGTTAGGGGTTAGGGTTAGAGGGTAGAGGTTAGGGTTGGAGTTAGGGTTAGGGTTAGGGTCAGGGTTAGAGGTTAGGGTTAGGGTTGGCGTTAGGGTTAGAGGTTAGGGTTAGGGGTTAGGGTTAGAGTTAGGGTTAGAGTTAGGGTTAGGGGTTAGGGTTAGAGTTAGGGTTAGGGGTCAGGGTTAGAGGTTAGGGTTAGAGTTAGGGTTAGGGGTTAGGGTTAGGGGTCAGGGTTAGAGGTTAGGGTTAGAGTTAGGGTTAGGGGTCAGGGTTAGAGGTTAGGGTTAGGGTTAGAGTTAGGGTTAGGGGTTAGGGGTAAGGGTTAGGGTTCGGTGTTAGTGGTTAGGATTAGAGTTAGGGTTAGAGGTTAGGGTTCGGGATTAGTGGTTAGAGCTTAGGGTTAGGGTTAGAGGTTAGGGTTAGGGTTAGAGTTAGGTTTAGGGTTCGGGGTTAGTGGTTAGGGGTTAGGGTTAGGGTTCAGGGTTCAGGGTTAAGGTTCAGGGTTAGTGGTTAGGGGTTAGGGTTATGGTTAGGGGTTAGGGTTATGGTTAGGGGTTAGGGTTATGGTTAGGGGTTAGGGTTAGGGGTTAGGCTTAGGGTTAGGGTTGGAGTTAGGGTTAGCGGTTAGGATTAGGGGTTAGGGTTATGGGTTAAGGGTTAGTGGTTAGGGTTAGGGGTTAGGGTTAAGGTTTTTAGTATTCGTTTACCATTGGCCCCCCATCGCTTCTCAACCTGGTTCGATAGGACGCATGTCACTGAAGGACTTCCTGATCATTGCCCCTTGACCCAGAAGCAGTCAAATAGATTTATTCTGAGGGGGGGGGGTAGGATAGAAGAGTGTTGAATAGGGACATTTCACCAGCCAAATGACTTCTACCCATCAGCCTTAGGGTTAGGGTTTGGGGTTAGTGGTTAGAGTTAGGGTTAGGGTTATGGTTAGGGGTTAGGGTTATGGTTTTGGTTAGGGTTCAGGGTTAGGGTTTGGGTTATGGTTCGGGGTTAGTGGTTAGGGGTTAGGGTTAGAGGTTAGGGTTGGAGTTAGGGTTAGGGGTTAGGGTTAGGGGTTAGGGTTCAGGGTTAGGGTTAGGGTTTGGGGTTAGTGGTTAGGGGTTAGGGTTATGGTTAGGGTTCAGGGTTAGGCTTAGGGTTTGGGGTTAGTGGTTTGGGGTTAGGGTTAGAGGTTTGGGTTGGAGTTAGGGTTAGGGTTCAGGGTTAGGGTTAGGGTTTGGGGTTAGTGGTTAGGGGTTAGGGTTCAGGGTTAGGGTTAGGGTTTGGGGTTAGGTTTAGGCTTAGGGTTAGGCTTAGGGTTGGAGTTAGGGGTTAGGGGTTAGGGTTAAGGTTTTTAGTATTTGTTTACCATTGGCCCCCCATCACTTCTCAGCCTGGTTCCATACGACGCATGTCACTGAAGGACATCAGGATCGTTGCCCCTTGACCCAGAAGCAGTCAAATAGATTTATTGTGAGGGGGGGTAGGATAGAACAGTGTTGAACAGGGACATTTCATAAGCCAAATGACTTCTACCCATCAGTCCTTTTTTTTTACATCCGTCTTCAGAGCGGTGATGTGTTGTAATGTCAGTGTGGGTGTGATCGTCCGTTAGTCCACCAAATATCTTCACAACCGTTCAGATAGAAAGATGAAACTAAAAGCACATGACTCAGGCCGCAAAGGGGACGAAGATGAGATGATGACCTTGACCTTGAGAAAAGTAGGTCAAGGTCAAATTTAAACTTTTGTACACTCAGGAACTGGATAAGATAGACAGATGAGGGTGAAGGCCAGTGTAAGACCACAGATCAAAGCTAGTGCTTAGATCAATGACAGTAGGTCAGAGCACTAGCTTTGATCTTTGACCTATGCAAGTACGTCAGGGTAAAATTTTGAATTCAGGGGTGTCACGGGACGTTACAGTCTGACTGCATTGGTTCTAGTTGGACGTTATTGTTGATGTTGTAAATGTGATGAAGGTGTGAAGTCTGTTATATTAACAAGTCTAAACCCCCCCCCCCCCAAAAAAAAGGTTAGGGCTATGTTAGGTTAGGGTTAGGGAGTTGGGGATAGGGTTAGAGTTGGGGTTAGGCTTAGGGTTAGGGTTCAGTTTTGATCCACTCCCGTCAGTGGATGAGACCCCCTGGCTAACTGTCACTACATCACTGAGTCCTACTCCCCCTCCTGGGGGTAAATAGTCACTGTCTCCTGCACCACATCACTTCTGCTTGTGGAACGCCAGAATGCCTCCTAAAGTAACTCCCTGATGGGATGTGTGTGTAAAACACAAGACAGCACAGAGGAGTGTTGTTGTGACCGGACTGACAGACGTTACAAAGAGGTTTAGGAATCTAACCAGACACCAGATGACAGATGTAGATGTGTTTCATGAATAGATTGGTCCTTTTTAAACTCAATGATGTGAATTGAAGGTCTTGTTGAAGTCTCTCCAGTCCTGCCCCCGGGGGTTATGGGACGCTCGATGCTCCAGCCTCTGGGTGTAACTTCAGGCCGAGGACGCAGACGGATTCAGGGATTTACACACTTCCCTGCACGAGTGAGGAGTAACGAGTAGAATCTGCAATGTGTCCTGATTCCAGATGAATTACACACGATTGTGTTCACACCAGCGTCGCACCAGCGTCGCACCAGCGTCGCACCAGCGTCGCACCAGCGTCGCACCAGGACTGTGAGAAAGAACCTTCAGCGGAGCAGAGACGCTTTGTTTCCCATAATGAGGTCAGCTCTGCTGGGAGCTGATGGAGGAATGTGTGTGTGTGTGTGTGTGTGTGTGTGTGTGTGTGTGTGTGTGTGTGTGTGTGTGTGTGTGTGTGTGTGTGTGGAGTCCAAGAACAACATCTCATGTCCAGTTGAAACACTGCTGCAGCCTTTACACACACACACACACACACACACACAGAAGCTTGAACTTACCAGAACTGCTTCACTTTGTGTAGGAACGTTATTTCTACTCTGATTAGCGATTCCATCGATGACACTCATGACGGTGTATCCACTCTATATGACGCGCTGTGGGTCATGTGGGTCATGTGACCTATTTTTTACTACCCTTTCACATCCTCTACCTGCGACACACGACCACAGCTCTTGTTCTGTGTGTCTTTTGCTCTCTTTTCCAGCTCCAGGTTGACCTAAGGCTCATTCTGAGAGTGATGGTTTATGGGGCATCAGTCAAAACTTGTCCGATGGTTTCCCACAGATCAACACATGCCTGTTGGTCTGGAGGGAGGTTTTAAACTATTCAACAAGTCTGGTTGGTGAGGGTTGTGTTCGGGTTAGAAGAACAAAAGCACCCTGACTGAGGACCAGAGGAGAACCCGGCTTATAAAGCCTCAGGGTGATCAACCCCATCAGGTACAGGTGTAGAGACCAGGCTCCGCCCACAAGTTCAGCCCCTCCTCCTGCCACGCCCCAGCACAGCAGAGCACCAACACCCAACCATGATAGTACACCCATCCCCCAAGGGACGGCCCCCGACATCCCAAACCCGGTCCCGGGGAGGGGTCACCTCCCTACTTCCTGTGCTCAGACAGGAAGTGCTTTTCCCCAGCAGAAAAGACTTGATGAACTATTTTACAATCCAACACAACACCTGGAGGCTCAGAGAGAGATCGACCAGGTGTAAGACCATCAATCAAATCAACAGTGATGACACTCTAAAGCCGACTGTCAGTGACACACACCTGAGCCCCCCACCCCCTAGGTACAGTTTTAATGTGTTGCTCAGTGGGGGTCTGGTCCACAGTACACTGATCATTAGGAGGTGTCACCCCCACCAGGTGCCACCCCCACCAGGTGCCACCCCCACCAGGTGCCACGCCCACCATGTTGTGTTGTGTCACGTTGTGTTGTGTTGTGTCATGTTGTGTTGTGTCATGTTGTGTTGTGTCGTGTCATGTTGTGTTGTGTTGTGTCATGTTGTGTTGTGTTGTGTCATGTTGTGTTGTGTCACATTCTGCTGTGTCACGTTGTGTTGTGTCATGTTGTGTTGTGTTGTGTCATGTTGTGTTGTGTCATGTTGTGTTGTGTTGTGTCATGTTGTGTTGTGTTGTGTCATGTTGTGTTGTGTCATGTTGTGTCGTGTCATGTTGTGTTGTGTCATGTTGTGTTGTGACATGTTGTGTTGTGTCATGTTGTGTTGTGTCGTGTCATGTTGTGTTGTGTCACGTTGTGTTGTGTTGTGTCATGTTGTGTTGTGTCATGTTGTGTTGTGTCACGTTGTGTTGTGTTGTGTTGTGTCATGTTGTGTTGTGTCACATTCTGCTGTGTCACGTTGTGTTGTGTCATGTTGTGTTGTGTTGTGTCATGTTGTGTTGTGTTGTGTCATGTTGTGTTGTGTTGTGTCATGTTGTGTTGTGTCACATTCTGCTGTCACGTTGTGTTGTGTCATGTTGTGTTGTGTTGTGTCATGTTGTGTTGTGTCATGTTGTGTTGTGTTGTGTCATGTTGTGTTGTGTTGTGTCATGTTGTGTTGTGTCATGTTGTGTCGTGTCATGTTGTGTTGTGTCATGTTGTGTTGTGACATGTTGTGTTGTGTCATGTTGTGTTGTGTCGTGTCATGTTGTGTTGTGTCACGTTGTGTTGTGTTGTGTCATGTTGTGTTGTGTTGTGTCATGTTGTGTTGTGTCATGTTGTGTTGTGTTGTGTCATGTTGTGTTGTGTCGTGTCATGTTGTGTTGTGTCATGTTGTGTTGTGTTGTGTCATGTTGTGTTGTGTTGTGTCACGTTGTGTTGTGTCATGTTGTGTTGTGTCATGTTGTGTTGTGACATGTTGTGTTGTGTCATGTTGTGTTGTGTTGTGTCACGTTGTGTTGTGTCATGTTGTGTTGTGTCATGTTGTGTTGTGACATGTTGTGTTGTGTCATGCTGTGTTGTGTTGTGTCATGTTGTGTTGTGTTGTGTCACGTTGTGTTGTGTCATGTTGTGTTGTGTCATGTTGTGTTGTGACATGTTGTGTTGTGTTGTGTCACGTTGTGTTGTGTCATGTTGTGTTGTGTTGTGTCATGTTGTGTTGTGTTGTGTCACGTTGTGTTGTGTCATGTTGTGTTGTGTCATGTTGTGTTGTGACATGTTGTGTTGTGTCATGCTGTGTTGTGTTGTGTCATGTTGTGTTGTGTTGTGTCATGTTGTGTTGTGTCATGTTGTGTTGTGTCATGTTGTGTTGTGACATGTTGTGTTGTGTTGTGTCACGTTGTGTTGTGTCATGTTGTGTTGTGTTGTGTCATGTTGTGTTGTGTTGTGTCATGTTGTGTTGTGTTGTGTCACGTTGTGTTGTGTCATGTTGTGTTGTGTTGTGTCATGTTGTGTTGTGACATGTTGTGTTGTGTCATGCTGTGTTGTGCCGTTACGTCGTGTCATTTAATGCCATGTCACGTCCTCATGACGTGTCATGTTGTGGTATGTCGTGTCCTGGTGTTGTCTCGTCATGTCGCGTCATGTCGGCACGTCATGTCATGTTATGTAGTGTTCTCAAGTGTCGTGTAATACCGTGTCCTCATGTTGTGTCATCATGTAGTGTCGTGTCGGCATGTCGTGTCATGTCGTATCGTATATCATAGCGAATCATTTCACATCATGTGTCATAACACATTCTATGTCATTATCATAATTATGAACCGTAATATGTCACATCAGTTATATCATATTTCATCACTTATCATATCATGACATCTCATATCTCACATCCTGTGTCTGTCCTGCACTCCAATCAAAATGACGAGTCGTTCCTGAACCGGACATGAGAGACCAACGGGTGGATCAGCACCACTGAGAACATTCCATGTTTCATCTGAGAGCCAGGAGCCATGACTGAAGAGCCACACCTGGATCACCAGCCACATGTTCATGAACCCGATCTACACAGTACGGTTACTGTCACTACAGGTGGGAGGGGCTGGATTCTCCTGCGTTCATCTGATCTGATCAGAACATCTGAACTTGATTTATGGGACAAGATCAAGTAAATATAAATCGAGACTAACCAGAATAAGCCTAGCCTATTGGTAAACCCGCTTTAGGACACAAACTTGTTACCATGGTAATCATCTCAGTGTCACCTTTGTGACATTCAGAACTCTCATCATGGTTCCTCAGACATCCAGGTCAGCAGGTCAGCAGGAGGTCCTGTTGTTTGGGTTTTGTATTAGAACCTTTGCATTAAGACGACCTCCTGCAGCTAATTCCTGCTGCTGCTCCGTGAGATCCCTCCAGAAAGGGGTCAAAGAGTCAACTGCAGCATCTGGAAGCGTTTCCACACAATCTCACGTTGCTGGTGCACAAACACAACCGGGGTTTACAGCAGATGCAGCTCGACATGAAACACAGTGTGGAGCTGATTCGGTGAGAAGCTCGTGGGTCTGACTCGTGTGACCTGTGGTGACATTTACACGCTTACAGCCATGAGTTTAGTCACTTTTGTGTGTGGAAGCTGATGAACCAATGAAATGGCTGAAGACATTTGGAGAAAGTGGGTCTGTTGACTCAGCAGCAGAACGTTAGAAACACTCCAAAACATCGTGTTCTGGACCGACAGTGTTCCCCGCTGGAACACGCGTGACTCACGCTTCAGATCCACTGAGATGAACCACCAACATGTTCCACGGATCATTACAACACAAGTACAGCCTTCACCGTCTCATTCTCACCAGCAGGCAGAAAGTAACCAGTCAGAAACCAGTCGGGAAAAGCACCTGCATAGCATATAGCATAGCACATAGCACTGCATATAGCAGAGCATGTAGCGTCATGATGCTACTGTGAATGAACAGCCCAAACGCTGAACGTAGAGCCAGTTTCATACCAGGTGTTTTCATATGACACTGAGTCCTGAACACTATTTATGGTTCCAGCAACTGTTTTACTAATAGAGGATCAATGAAACTTCATAACCAATCAATCAAACGTGTTCAGACTGCAGCAAAACGAAGCCCAGTCAGTCTAATAGTTGGGTTAGGGTTAGAGAACACCTGTGCCTCTCCAACAGGTACCAGTGTTGGTATCTGAATGCCTGGGAATGAGACAACGGTCCATGACGGTGTGTTTTCTATTCCGCTGACACACACCAACACGCTTCAGTAATGTCACTTCAGACTATTTCAGATTATATTCCAGGCTGCTGTGACGCTGATGACTTCAATGTTCCAAAGCGAACCAGTTGACGGGGTGGAGCTGGGAGCTGAAGGACCATCATCACCGTGGCGATCCAAGAGGAATGAGTGGGAGTTTTAAAAAATCCACGCTTCATTACCTTCACCCACATCCATGCAACAGGATGAGTCACACAAATCCACTGTGATGTCATTGTTCAGAGCAGAAAACCCCCGAAATCATCTTCAGAGGGACAAAGCATGAAGAGTCAGTGTGAAGGAAACATCATGTTACTGCAGATGTCACTGAATTATTTCAGGAGTGTAAGTACATCATATATATTTACAATTCGCAACTGTAAAGTCAATTAACTGTGCTTGATTTTTTAAAAATGTACTTATTAAGAACCTCACAGGAAGTTAAAAACACATCCAAATCTAATAAGTACCTCAAAATCCATTCATGATGTTATAAGACACAAAGAGAGAGAAGAACTGTATCTGAAATCAGAAAAAAGAAAAATAATTCAAGAAAATTACCAGCTATGAAGATTTTATAGTGTAAACATAAGAATACATCTTTTTAAATAGGTTTTTGAAGCAGTGGCGGGCCGTTTCACACCTGGGCCTTCAGTTCTACTTAATAAAACTTGCATATATACTGTATATGACTTAGGAAAAGTTCAGCTATGAACAAACTCTCTGAATCAGTTGTGTTCGTAGTCATTGGAATAATACTTTCTAAGATATTTACAAAAACCTCAATCTCACAGTTCTAAACTTCTGTTCCTGCATCTGGATCCCCAGCGACAGCCCGACCCCCAACACGGTGGTGTTTCCCATCTCCATGATGACAAACCAATCAACCAATGAACACCAAGAAATCCTCTTTGGTTAGAGATGACAGACGTTTGGTTGGTGTTGTCACATGTCAGAGACACGGAACCCCACCCTGTGGAACATGTTGATGTGTCGTCTCTTGGACTGAAGTAGAAGTGGACACTGAGTATACATCATTGACCTTTGCACTTACCATCCATTTTCCTTCATGGGAGGGTCCCTGTTTGAATATTTACCCTACACCGTGCTCCTGGCCAAAGAAACGTCAATCAGAGACGAACAACGAAGGGACAGAGTGATGGACCCCCCCATCCAGCCATCAGGTGTTGATGGTGACCGGTGTACCCAGGGACAGACTGAAGCTGTCAGAGTGTTGGCCTGACCAGACTGCAGGCAGGTCCTCCTTCATATCCGGTCTTCAGGGCTGACTGACTCAGCTCCTTCTTCACCACCACAGACCTACACATCGACTGCACCGGTCCGTCTGTCCATCTCACGCTCCATCCTTCCCTCACTCGTGAACAAGACCCCGAGATACTTAAAGCCCTCCACTTGGGGCAAAGACTCTCCACCGACCTGATCTGCCCCAAGTGGAGGAGTTTTGGAATAAATAACAAATTATAATAAAATAAATGACACATGTTTGAATGATGGCTACAGCCAGCTGTTCGGTGGTTGTGGATCAACAACCACATTCATTCCAATACGAGTCAAAGATGGGTGTTATCAGACTGGAGCGCTGCCTGACTGAGACAGTCAGTCAAATTTTACGTTGACATTTTTCTTCAACACAGGAATAATCTAACTTATAGTGTGATTTTTACACAGTTGGATTTGGCTCACGAGTTTCCTGAACTGTCCTGTCAGGATTCTTCTTCTGTGGTGATCATATCAGATGTTGTCTCTACCCCCTATGGAACCTGACCCAGGAGTGTCGTTAACGCAGCCGGTTTGGGTTTCTTCCTGGACCACAGCTCTCCTGGCCAACACCTCCACATGTAACGTGTTTATTTGCTGCCGTCTCATTCCAACTGTACTATTCCCACCAAATGACCTAAAACAGGGGGAAACACAGCAGACGTCAGAGACTCTGCTCACGCTGGGTGTGAACAGTCTCTGATTGGCTGAAACGGTTTTAGCTCAACATCATGACCAGACAGCACCCTCCATACCGGAAAGCTAACCGTCAGCTGACATGATTGTGTCCCATGAACCAAGGCTTGTAACTACGACCATAACACCTCACCCTCCATTGCCCCTACCAACCGCAAACAAACGTGGGCGGCGGCCTCAGGTTCCCATAGCAACACCTGAACAGATCCGCATGAGCAGAGCTGTTGGTTAAATCAGTGAGAAGAACTTTACAAAATGGAACTTTTTACCAACTGATCCTCCTGGAGCTCTGCTGGAACGCATGGATGTGTGAGTGAGTGGAGGTAAGAGTGTTCAGACTTTATCATTGTGGGAGGTGTTCTGACATGTGTTACATAACACACCACCCTCACCACACACACATGTTCCGTGTTAAAAACACTGCGAGTGTGTGTGAGTCACGGAGACGAAGCCTTTAAAACACTTTCTGGGTAGATGTGAATGGAGGAGGACTGAGGGTGAAGGGAGGAGAAATAGTGACGGTGAACGACTTTAAATACGTGGGGTCAGGAGTCCAGAGCTGAGGTGAGCGTGGGGGGGGGGGTGAAGAACCAGATCCAAACAGGACTGAACAGGTGATTTAGATTTAGATTTAAATGTAAATTAGAAAACAAAAATATTCAGGCAACACGTACAGAACACACCTTTGTGATACTTGACGTCAGTACGTGTTGTTGTGGGCAGACGTTAACAGTAACGTCGCTGCGTTACACAGCGGATGCTGGTCTGACCTGGTGGTTGTGGTTTGGTCTGGAAACTCTTTCCTGACTTCCAGTTTAACCACTGCAGTTATGTCATCATGAAATAGAACACACACTTCTCTGTGTCTCCGTTAGACGTGTTGTGTGTGTTACAACACATCCATGACGGTGACAGTCATGAGGACTGGTGTGCTACACAGGTCCAAGCATTCTGACTGGGAACCCTGTGGTTTTTATGGGTTTTAATGGGTTTTAACTTTCACTTCATGTCTTCATGAGACCATAGTGTTGCCTCTCATATTTTAATAAAGTTTCATGATTCAAATACATTAAATGCACACTAATTTCCTTACTTTAGGTCAGACATTTACCAGAATAGAGTAATGAAGTATATTTATTGAATAACTCCATTTAAATCTATGAACTATGTTCATTAGAAGAGTCAGCTGACTTACTGTAACGTTGCGTTGACTTTTTTACAGCGGGGGCTCCAGCGGGGGGGTTAGAACCACACATGTTCTGGTCCTTTCGTCTGAATGTAGAAGCGTGAGACAGGATGAATCTCGTCCTGTGTTTTCAGCCCATGTGGTCGACATTAGTGACCAAACTGGATCCAGTGTGAATCCTGCTTTCAATGAGGACACAAACAACACACTTAAGTTATTTAGAAGAAACTTACAACTCACAATAATTCAGTACTAGTACTTCGAAGTATTTTTCCTTTGGTAATATCCTTCCACTAATTCTCAAAGTCCAAAACATAAAACTGCAAAGCATGTTGCTAAAAACTACAATAAATGTGTAGCCGCATTATTCATTTACAACAAAATAGTTTTGACAGTGGTTCTGTCAGTAACATTGTGTATACTCACATTATTTAACATGTTTGTTAATCGACATCATTTGTCCCACCTTTAATACAGACTAAAGTGTGTGATAGTCTAATACTATCAGCCATTCAAGGCACTTCATTACACAAACCAGCATTCACACGCATTAGTAAGGTGGGGACAGAGACCATCAATCAATCAATCAACCTTTATTTATATAACCCCTAATCACATCAGACATTTCAAAGCGCTTTAACAGACAGAGAAATCCAACAGAACCCTCCAGAGCAGCAGCAGGGAAAAACTCCCTCATTGAGGAAGAAACTCTGGACAGGACCCCGACTCTGGAGGGCGGCCGTCTGCCTTGACCGGTTGGGTGGGAAAGGAAATACACTGGGGACAGAGATAGGGCAAGGAAAAGAGAGAGACAGAGAGAGGCAGATAGACCAGATTGAATTTCCAGTCCAGATTGTGTTGTAGTTGCTGAAGTGGGGGCGGGTTTGAGTGAAGTGGGGGCGAGTTTCAGGCCTTTGGATTTCCTGTCTTCCATACTTGTTCCCCACCTGTGGAACAGAAACACAAAGACAGCAGCAGTGTCCTACAAATGAAAAGTATGATTTAATGTTAGTAGTAAATTAGAAAAATTAGAAAAGCAATGAAAGAGAAATGGCTGAAGCTCCAAAGTAACCCCCTTTAACGGGAGAGACAGAAAATACCCTCAGCAGTCTGGGCCAATAGCAGCTATTCTAGTGGAGTCTGTGTTTCTAATGGTAGACTCTATCAAAGAGAGTCAGTCAGTCAGCAGCTGCATTCTGGACTAACTGTAGAGTCCTAATAGAAGAGCTAGAACAGCCCATAATAAGGAATTACAGTAATCCAGTCTAGAAGTAATAAAAGCATGGATGATTTTTTCTGCGTATTATTCAGGCTGATCATTTTGAAGTAACGTGTTCATATTGTAGGTCCACAATGTTCTGCTCTTATAGTGTTACTATCCTCATTCCTCCCAGGTTGCATTGCAGGTTAGCGCGTTGCTCTATGAACCATCATACAGTAGAATACTGGCCCTCTGTAACCTGACGATCTAGACTTTACCTGGTGTGAAGGGGTTCTGGACTGTGAACACACACACCCTCTTCAGATGTCTGCTGTCCTGGGTCTAACACTCTGACCTTCTGCCTCCAGACAGTCAACTTCCTTTAGTGATGAAGGGGGGGAAGGAGCATCGAGCAGATCCATCCAGATCCGTCCCTGAGAACCAGAGTCCTCCAAGACCACCACCCTGGAGGGACCCGAGGCTGTTCTTCAGAGGGTCTGAGCTGCTGGGCCTCCAAGGTAACGACTCACGCCGTCCAGGACCGGCCCTTAGACCTACGGCGTGACCTCTCCATCAGAGCTCCATCCATTCATTTCAGACACTGTCGTTTAGCAATCAGGCACATCATGTGATTTTTCTTTATTTTACCATTTGTTTCTGTTCTAAGTCAGTCTCATCTAGATTTATGTCATGTCAGTCTATGTCATCTTATGAACTGTTATGTAGTTTCAGGTCTTTTCCATTCCATTTTCCATCTTTCATCCCATGTGCAGTGCAGGGACTGTGCTGCCCCCTCCAGCAGAGGCCCAGCAGCAGCACAGCCCCCTGTGTGACTCCCCAGAGCAGAGCGGGTGGAGGTGTGAGCCCCCGTCTGATGAGGGGCCTCAGAGAGACGTTAGCCTCACAGCGCAGGAGTGGAGGCAGAGCAGAGGTCACCAGAGACGGTACGGTGACCTCTGGGGTCACGTCCAGTCAGTGAACCAGCAGGAGGGGGGGTCGCGTCCCGTTAGATGTTCTTCAAGGATGTCAGTGCTTCAAGATGAAGAGTGTATCCTCATCCTCATCCTCATCTCCATCCTCATCCTCAGTTACATCCAGATGATGGTCAGACTGAAGTTGCATTAGATGATTAATTTCTCTGATGTTTAAACAGAATTTTAAAATTGGACCAAACGTAGCACTCAATGCATTCATCAATGCTCAATATTCATCAATAATGTTCATGATTTCATCATCAGATTGTTGTTGCTCAACTGTTTAATCAGTTGAACTTCCTGTGACCTACGACCCGAAAACTAACATTCCTGAACAAGGATGAATGAATGATATTTAAAAAGAAACTCTCACAGTGTGTCATTGAATGTCACCGAAATATGTTCAATCAATCAATCAATCAATCAATCAATCAATCAATCTCTGTATTGATCAGGTATGTCATGTTTTAAATGTAAATCTGAATCGTGATGTAAAGGACGTATGGAGGCATGTAGGCGTGATGGACAGACATTACGTCTGATGTAGGATCTGAGGTTAATAAAGGTCATTCATGAAGGTCATTCATGAAGGTTGTCCAGCTGTCCTGAATCACATGAAGAAATGCAGTTGTGTTCCCATGGCGACAGGGCCAATCCTTAAACAGGGTGTGTGAGTAACAGAGTTCCTTTATGTTCTATACCATAATGCCGTAAACATCCTGCACCTGTCAGCACCAGTGGACCCCTCTGGTGGTTTTTTGCTGCTTTGTGCAGCTGAAGCCCCAGACCCCCCCATCACTTCCCCCCAGGAGGAACGGGATAAGAATCAGTTCTGCAGTTTCTCTGCAGACAGCGTCTCTGGTTTTAACCCATCAAACCCAAAGCAGATGTCTCCAATCAGAGATGTTCACTGAGAGCGACCGTCTGTTGCTTCTGACGGCTCTAAAAGCCTTTTTGATCAACAGACACAACGACTTCATCTTCCAACAAGTCCCTCTAATCGTGTCCAGACGACACGCTGAGCTCGTCCCACACAGAGAAACCATTTCCATCTTCAGGAACATGAAAGCATTACTTCTGTGTTTACTGGAGAGTTTGTACTTTTATAACACACTATCCCTGTTTTTGGCAGGAACTCCCACAATCCCCAGCTCCAACGGAACGCAGGCTCCACACGGACACGCCAACACCACGAAGGTTTCTGAACTCCATCTGTATCTGCCTTCATCACTCTGTGATGATGAGGAGCAGGACTCTGGGACACAGGAAGTGAGGTAGAAGTTATTAATGGTGATGTTTGAGGCGTGAAGATCTCACAGCAGCCGTCAGCAGAAACATTTCTTACATCGTTCACATCAGAATAAGTTTCCAGAAATTGGACCAGAGCTCCAGAAAGGGTCTCAGAGGTGATGTCAGCCGGAGGGTGGGGAGACATCCAGCGTTTCCCATGTATAGACCGGTCCTCTGGGTCTGATTGGTCTGCTTTATTTACACAATCATTATATTAAACAGAAAATTAGAATGAACTGACTGGATTCCTGAGGAGATAAAGCAGAGACAGACGATCTGGAAAGGACAACATAATTATCTGAAACACAGCAAATCAGTAACGACCCCCAGGTCCTCACCACATGGATAGAACTACTGGACAGGGAGAACGGTGAACAACTGGTGAACAACCCTTTGGTGTTCTATTAAGACTCGTGGTAAAGCTGACATGTCAGACGATCTGTGAGGAAACAACATGCTGACATGTGAGTTCTTCTCATGTGACTACACTGAAGGTGGTGAACCTGACACACAGAACAGTTACGCTAAATCTCAGCTCAGGACCATCAGGGTTCTGTTCAGCAGCTCAGAGCTTCATGTTGCTTTTCAGGACGTCAGCAGAGGAGGCCAGGGCTGGTTACCAGACCTCCACACGCCAGGGAGGGCCAGTCTAACTCAGGAGAAAGCACCCCCAGCATCACCTGCTGGACGACCCCCAGCATCACCTGCTGGACGACCCCCAGCATCACCTGCTGGACGACCCCCAGCATCACCTGCTGGACGACCCCCAGCACAAATGTGATGTGGTGAGGGTCGGAGCAGATAGGACTAGAAACAAAGGCCCTACTCCTGGGTGGATCAGGAGAAAGCAACGGGCAGTCAGGCCTCTGCTGGTGTGGTCCAGGTCTCCACAGATGGGTTCTTCACACACACACTCCATAATGAGATGATGGACAACAAATACCAATAGCTTGAATGTATGTATGAGGTCTACATGACCCAGTCTCTCCTGAGGTCTACATGAACCAGTCTCTCCTGAGGTCTACATGACCCAGTCTCTCCCGAGGTCTACATGAACCAGTCTCTCCTGAGGTCTACATGACCCAGTCTCTCCTGAGGTCTACATGAACCAGTCTCTCCTGAGGTCTACATGACCCAGTCTCTCCTGAGGTCTACTTGAACCAGTCTCTCCTGAGGTGACCCATGTTCCTCTGACCCAGGATGCGTCTTTGCTACTGGGCTTCTCTGAACCAAACATCTGGATTCTAGAGTTTGTGGTCGTAACTCCACCTGTGAATCCAGGTTGTTTCCATGTGGCCCTGAGCAGATCCCAGAGATGGAGCTCTGCTGTACCATCTGTGTCACCACTATGGGATTGTGCCCCAAACCAACAGATCCATTATAGGTTGACACTCATCATGCGACTCCTGGATCGTGAAAATAGAATCGGGATCACAGCAGTGTCATTAGTTTGATGGTTAATCAATAAAAGACACATTATTTGTGATTCGGGATCAAGATCAGGAACTTTTGAAGATTCTACAAATTTGCTACCAAACTGAATCAGTTTCAAGTCATTCTGGATCGTCGGGATTTGTTCTCACAGCAGTGGATTGTATGATCGCTGCAGACCTTGAACATTATAGGATGGAAGTGTTGGCTTGGATCTTATGGTGATGTCATTGCGTTGTTTAGAAAATCCTTGTCAAACAACTGAGTCAAGATATTATATCAAAGCTCCACAAAACCTTTCACCAAAACGTGTTCCTGTTCCCAGAGAAACAGACAGGAGAGCCTGAAACACTGGTCAGAACCAGTGTTTCAGGCTGGTCACAACCAGCCAGTATCTACAGAACCTACAGACCCATTGCTGGCCCACATTATCCCAACACCAGTAAGTGTGTCCCTTTCAGGCTGGTTCTGACCAGCCTGAAACACAGGCTGGTCACAACCAGCCAGTATCTACAGAACCTACAGTATCTACAGAACCTACAGTACTTCTAGTACCTACAGAACCTACAGACCCATTGCTGGCCCACATTATCCCAACACCAGTAAGTGTGTCCCTTGCAGATACAAACAGGAAGAAGCTAAACAATCCACGTGTTCAGGATAGGGTTAGGACCCAGATGTAGAACACTCTCGGAGAAGCTTGCATTCATATTTAAATCAATGAAGCAAAAACCCTGGAAACACAAGAAAACGCCTGAAGTCCAGCAAACTAAATGTGCGGGTAAGGGTACAGAACAATCTGGACCAGAACCAACAGAGAACCCGGCTTAAGAAGCCTCAGGCTAATCAGCATGATCAGGTCCAGGTGTTGAGAACAGCAACAGGTGTGGAGATGAGGCTCCGCCCATGAGCCCAGCCTCTCTTCCTACCACGCCCCAGCACAGCAGAGCACCAACACCCAACCGTGACACCACGGTTTTGTTCCCAGCCCCACCCCAAATGTTCCTCAAAGGTGTTTTATGACTAGAACAGAAGTAATAATTCAGTGTATATATTATATATCAGTACACAGTAATCCCTCATTACTCGCGGGATTACCCACGAAAAACAAAATTCTGCGATATAGCAACAATTTATTTAATTATTTAGGGACACACAAATGCTGTCAGCCAATAGCATGCGCATACGGTATCACATGACTACCTACTAAAAATCTGCGATACAGTGAAGCCGCGGATCTTGAATCATGATAAGCAAAGGATTACTGTAGTATTACTGTAGTATATATCAGTGATATATTAGATATTAGTACACCATTTACTTTAGAGGTCAGATGCGCCATATAAATCTCGTCCAATATTATTATTATTATTATTGTTATTACCTTCATTATCACCTTTATTATTATTATTATTATTATTGTTGTTATTATTACCTTAATTATTATTATTATTATTATTATTATTGTTATTACCTTCATTATCACCTTTATTATTATTATTGTTGTTATTATTACCTTAATTATTATTATTATTATTGTTATTATTATTATTGTTGTTATTACCTTTATTATTATTATTATTATTATTATTATTATTGTTATTACCTTCATTATCACCTTTATTATTATTATTGTTGTTATTATTACCTTTATTATTATTATTATTATTGTTATTATTATTATTATAGATTACTACAGTAAACACCAGCCTTTTATTTTTAGTTGATTGAGTTCAAACAGATTTTTCATGCATATTTTTGTTGCATCTGTTGAACATAAGCTCAGGTCACACACACACACACACTCACACACACACACACACACACACACACACACACACACACACACACAAACACACAGTACATCCTCACACACTCTGCCAGAATGAATCATTTTGTACCACTGACTGTTCCACACGCGTGTGGTCGTTTCACTACGTCTCCTGTCACGAGGGAAGCTGCTCTACTCTGGTGAACAGAAGACACCAACACACGAGGAAGTCAAGCTGCTGCTTCCTGTTGGTGACAAGACTGACACACTTCCTGTCAGTCGTGTCCAGGTGTGAACACAGTCCATGTTCGTATGTCGGTCCAGTCCTCCTGCAGGTCTCTGGACCAGTGATGTTTGGGGCTGTTGCTAGGCAACACGTATTTTCAGCTGCCTCCACACATGTTCTATGGGCTTGTGGTCTAGACACTGGCTCGGCCCCCCCAGGACCTTCATATGGAGACACTGCTGCGTTGGTTGAGCATTGCAGTTGATGTCTTCACGCCAACCTTCTTGTCTACTGTAGGTTCAGTCTTCCAGCCTGGTGCAGGTCTACAGGTTTCCTCCTGGTGTCCTTCAGCAGCTCTGTGGTCTGGGTCATGGTTGGGTTTGGAGCCTGACTGTTAAGGCTGTAGACAGGTGTCTAACACAGGTACCAGCTCAAACAGGGTCCAGTTCAAACTGGGTCCAGTAATACGGGTCAGGAGAGGAGGACAGAAGAACTTGGAGATGTTACAACTCTGAGCTGTGAATCCTGGTTCATTGTGGGTGACCACTGATTTTACACCATAATTTACCAATAAAGTCTAAATAAATTCCCACAATGTGATTTTTTTCTCATAGTTGAACTAAGTATGACGAAGATTAAAGACCTGTCTTCTTTCTACGCAGAACTTCCACCAGTGGGTGACTGAATACTAAACACCCCTCAGAACCAATGATGTGTAAATATGAGTAATCCAGGTGCAGTCAGTCGGTCCGTCCATCTGTCCGTCAGTCAGTCAGAATCAATAGTCACTCCAACATGTTAAAATGAAGACACCAGAAATAGTTTTTTAGTCTTTTTATTAAAACAAGAAGAACTCTGACACACGTCTGTTTCACTGAGTCCATCGTTCACAAGCGGTCTGGACGATAAATGTAGATGAAACTCACTTTAACTGGTGTCACTTCTGATTGTTAACACGTCTAATTCTGTAACAATGAACCCTCTGATGAGTTATAATGCAGAGCCTTGTTCTACTATGATGCTGCTCAAAGTACCTGAATGTAACTGGATAAATAAAACCACTGGACTCTCTATCAAAAGGATGTTTTCATTTCATGTTTCGGTTTATAGGTTCAGACAAGACTGAGTCGAGGTAGATCTGATCCGGGTCAAACCCGACCCCTCTGAGACTCGTCCACAGGTGTGCAGCACCTTACTGTTCAGAGTGAGCCACGCCCACGTAGCCCCTCCTTCCTGGCTGTCTGTCCACACACAGGTAGCACATGGTGCACCACATTCTGTGTTCTGGATGGATCTGGACTCCACTGCTGCTCCGAGACGCTCTGAGAGCACAGGATCCTGTCAGGACACCAGAGCAGACCAGAGTCACCTCCGGACGACGAGCCCAGCTCACGAGTCAATCCTGAAGGTCATCAGGTCAATAAAAGACAGGGACTGGAGGCTCGGAGAAAGAAACGTCGTTCTGATTCAAACTGTCTGACTTCACCTTCCATTCCTGACAAACTGCACACATTTGATTCAGGTCAGTATGGAATAAAGAACGCCTGACAGGGATGACAGTTTACTTCCTGATGAAGTAAATAATTGTTTTACCCTGAGGTCACGCTTCCTGTTGGTGGCTTGTTTTCTGTTGGTTTGTTTCAGATTGTTGTTCTGCAGCTTTAGAGTTTAAAGACTATAAAGACTATTGGTTGTATTTCTTCAAACTGACATCGTGTCACTGCTGGTTCCAGGGTTGGGGTTAGGGTTGGGGTTAGGGTTAGGGTGGTTTTAAAGCATTGTTTGTATTGTGTTACCGATCTCTTCAAATGAACGGAGGCCAACTCTCCCCGCAGAGCGGTGCCAGAACGGACTTCACCTCCAAGCTCCAATAACCGTGTCCAACATGTGCATTGAAATTTGGAAACAAATTCAGAACGTAATGTAATATGTTTGTAAAAACACATATTTAAAATCAGATTTAAACAAAATGCCATTTAATACAGTTGAAGGACGAGGCCCAAATACTACATATTTAACCTGATGAGCTGTTTTTACTGAACGCAGACTGCAGTGAATTTGAGGTGTTTTATTCCATGTTTCCCTTCTGTTCCTCAAACAACACAACCAACAAAAGACAAACATCCTGTGACACCCCTGAATTCAGAATCATCTCTGATTCCTGCCTGATTGGTTTCTTTTACTTTTCCATTATGTTACAAAAGTATCACTGAAACATCAGAGCTGTGTTACAAACATTAAGGTCTATAGTCTGAAGGAGTCTCACAGGTGACGTCTGGGTTCAGTCCAGGACAAAGACTCACCAAGGAGGAAGTAGGCAGCAGCGCTGAGGGAGAGGATGATGAGGAAGATGGTGCCCAGGCCCAGGTCCCCCATGGGGCAGGCGTTGAGACAGGCACAGGGGCTCTCCACCCAGATCTGCAGGGGCCCCCCGGCGCTCAGGCTCTGGTCCCGGATGACGGACGTGGACTGATTGGGGTTACAGTGGTAACGCACCACCGTCGACGGCTGCTCGCCATTGGCTGGAAACGGAGAACAGAGAGCGGGGTCACCATGGTGACGTGGGCAGCTGTGGGCGTGGTGTTGGGGGCGTGGCTCACAGAAGTAGGAGACGGACAGCAGCTGGAGGCTCTGGTTGTAGCTGAACTGGTTCCCCTCATGTCGGCCGTAGCCAACGTACCGACTGACGCGTCTGGAAAGTCGGTGGTACCTGAGAAGAACATCACAGACATCTTCATCACTCATCTTCATCGTCACGCAAAGACATGTGGAGCTCTGCTCAATGATACACGTCAGTGACAGTGTTTACTCAGACACTGACTTCAGGTAAAACACATTCACTCAGAGTTAGAACCATTAAATACTGACACAACGTTTATTCATTAACTCTTCATTAATGATAAATAAATAATTATGAATCTTTACTAAAGACAACACTGAGGCAGAGGTGGTCTGTTTCCGGTGAATGCTTGGCGCCCCCTACTGGCCATTCTTAGGAGCCGCTTGGCTTTGAACAGTAAACAGCAAAGACTCAAAACCTGATGAAACTGGAACCAATGCAGTCAGACTGCAACATCCCGTGACACCCCTGAATTCAAAAGTTTACTATGACCTACTTGCAAAGGTCAAAGATCAAAGCTAGTGCTCTGACCTACTGTCACTGATCAAAGCACTAGCTTTGATCTATGGTCTTACTCACACTGGCCTTCTCCTTTGTCTTTCTACCTAAACCGCTGCCTGAGTGTACAAAAGTTTAAATTTGACTTTGACCTAGTTTTCTCAAGGTCAAGGTCATCATCTAATTGTCATCCCCTTTGCTGCCTGAGTAATCTGCTTTTTCTTTCATCTTTCCATCTGCAACGGTTATGAAGATATTTGGTGGATGGACGAACACACAAACACTGACATTACATCACCGCTCTGAAGCGGGAGCTAACAGGAGGTTCACCGGTGGACAGGACTGTCCAGGAACACCACCTGAATCCCAAACAGAAGTAACAAGAACCTCTCTGCCGACAGCAGAAAGAGGTTTGACCGTCTTCTATCCCCTCCTACCTGACGACACCAGAGGTCTCCTGTACCTGATGGTGAAGCACACGGCCACGTTGGTGCATTCAGCTCCAGGCAGGTCCTCCGGCACTGAGAACGGCTGGCAGGGGCTGAAGGACAGCAGCACCTCCGGGCTGCCGGGTAAGTTCTCTGCTGGCACCGGCTCCCCCCGCCCCAGGAAGCCGTCGGCATCGCCCATCGCCTTCAGGCTGATCACGCCGCTCCCGTCCTTCATGATGCATTTGCAGCTGTTGACTTTGAAGCAGTCGGACTCGGAGGGACTGGGATGAGGGACGTGAGACAACGACGATGAGCAGAAACAGGCCGACAGCACGAGGAGGAAGCTTTGAGCACACATCATGATAGTGTGCGACCGTGCTACAGTAGTGACCACTTGTGTGTCGTCAGGCTTCTGAAGGGCTGCTGACAGAATGGTGATGGAAGGAATGCAATTAGAAGAAAGGTGGCAGCCATTCTGCACATTCCACAGCGGGCCGTGCATCCAAACACACGCGTGTAAGCAGGACGGAAGGAATACAATAGAACCAGTTTCAGAACCAGAACCAGGGGTGTCATTCCTGTTGTGTCAGCCAGAAAGGTCTCTGGATTACCCAGAATCCTACAGTTCTCACACAAAAAAGTCATGATTTCTGTGGGATTCTGAAGACTGTCCGTCACCCAGGTGAAGGCAGGTCCCCGAGTTGGACAAACGCACCTGGACTTATGGGGAAAACTTGAA
Organism: Antennarius maculatus; assembly: GCA_013358685.1. Classification (NCBI taxonomy): domain Eukaryota; kingdom Metazoa; phylum Chordata; class Actinopteri; order Lophiiformes; family Antennariidae; genus Antennarius; species Antennarius maculatus. The sequence goes on along the minus strand of CM023608.1, from coordinate 382,895 downwards.
GATGCTTGCTCTCAACCAAAAGACGTCCTCAGACTCTCCAGTAACTCGAAACCAGGTTCAGGTCTGGATCCAGAAAGAACTGCTTCCTCTAAACTGGAGTTTTCCCACACAAAGTTTCCAAGTATTCACCAAAGATATTACCATAACATAAATTAGTTTTCTATAACCATCAACTTCCACCCAGTCGCTGGGACCCTACAGTGATTAAGTTGTGTGAGGCTCTGACACGCCCATCCTGGTTTGTGAGGAACTGATTGTGTTGCTCTAGTAAAGTTGAGTTTAATCTGTAATCTTTTAATTACAAAGTCAATAAATGACCCTCCCCTCCCCACAAACACACACACAAACCCCCAAGTTAACTACTCACCTATAGTCTTTACACTGGTAGATGGCGACCCCTGCTGGCTGCTGAGTGACACCACACACAGTTCTTTCCTAACCTCCCATCACTGAGTCTGGAGTTCATGTCGGTTCATCTTCAACACATGAAAATCCACAATATAGTTAGAAATAAAAGATTTAAAGTGTTATTTAGAAGTGGTTTTACCCAACTGACGCCCAATGACAGGTTTCCTGTCGGGTAACTGTAGCTGTGGTTCTGCTCTCACACCGTTAAAGTGTTTCTAATTCACTTCCTCATGGTTCAGTCCTGGATTTAGAGGGTTCTGTTGCGTTCTGTTAGGTTCTGGAGGGTTCTATTGAGTTCTGGTGGGTTCTATTGAGTCCTGGAGGGTTCTGTTGGGTTCTATTGAGTTCTGGTGGGTTCCGTTGGGTTCTATTGAGTTCTGGAGGGTTCTGTTGGGTTTTATTGAGTTCTGGTGGGTTCTATTGAGTTCTGGAGGGTTCCGTTGGGTTCTATTGAGTTCTGAAGGGTTCTGTTGGGTTTCTCTGTATGTTAAAATGCTTTGAAATGTCTGCTGATGTGATTAAGCGCTTTATAAATAAAAGCTGATTTATTGATTGATTAGTTCTGTACTGATTACTTCTGTATGTCTTCTTCCACTCATTGTCTCCCATCTTCAACTCTTCTCCAACTGATCTCTTCTGACAGCTGCAGGATTGTTCTTGAATTCTTTATCCACCCTTCCTTCCTTCGTTCCTTCCTTACTTCCTTCCTTCCTTCGTTCCTTCCTTCCTTCCTTACTTCCTTCCTTCCTTCCTTCCTTCCTCCCTCAGGTTTCAGTAACTCCATGTTACAGAATCATGTTCCAGTTTGGGCCTCGCTGCTGAACTACAACCTCAGTTCTACTCCCAGTAATGGTCAACCTGAAGGGTCCAGTAAAGCTGTCTGTACAGGTCTGTAGATCTATAGGTTTATAGGTCTATAGGTCTATAGGTCTGTAGGTCTATAGGTTTATAGGTCTGTAGGTCTACAGGTCTATAGGTTTATAGGTCTGTAGGTCTATAGGTCTGTAGGTCTATAGGTCTGTAGGTCTACAGGTCTGTAGATCTATAGGTTTATAAGTCTGTAGGTCTGTAGGTCTACAGGTCTATAGGTTTATAGGTCTGTAGGTCTATAGGTCTGTAGGTCTACAGGTCTGTAGATCTATAGGTCTGTAGGTCTATAGGTCTGTAGGTCTATAGGTTTATAGGTCTGTAGGTCTATAGGTCTGTAGGTCTACAGGTCTGTAGATCTATAGGTCTGTAGGTCTACAGGTCTGTAGGTCTACAGGTCTGTAGGTCTATAGGTCTGTAGGTCTATAGGTCTGTAGGTCTATAGGTCTATAGCTTAATAGGTCTGTAGGTCTATAGGTCCGTAGGTCTACAGGTCTGTAGGTCTATAGGTCTGTAGGTCTACAGGTCTGTAGATCTATAGGTTTATAGGTCTGTAGGTCCGTAGGTCTACAGGTCTGTAGGTCTGTAGGTCTGTAGGTCTATAGGTCTGTAGGTCTACAGGTCTGTAGGTCTATAGGTCTGTAGGTCTGTAGGTCTGTGTGTTGGCAGAGTTGAGGGATACAACTGGAAACCTTCAGAATTGAAGAAGCCTCCTGGATGAGAGATGAAACGTCTTCCAGAACTTTCTTAAAGTCCAGTGGATTGACTCAAACAGCTTTGGAGAACCATGACCTGGAGAACTGAACCTACACAACTGGAAACCACGTTGTGATGCTAGCACCATGGTGGCATAGTGGTTAGCACTGTTTTCTCACAGCGACAAGGTCATGGGTTCAAACTCCAGCAATTCCAACCTGGCCTATCTGTGTAGAGTTTCCATTTCTCTCCATATCTGAAGGGGCTTTCTCCAGGTAGTCCAGTTTCCCCCCAACAGCATGAAAAACATGCATTTAAGGACCCCTTAAGTCATGTTGGCCAACAGCGGCAAGCGCCCTACAGACCTAGAGACCTACGGACCTATAGACCTATAGCTCTACAGACCTACAGACCTGTAGACCCTATAAACGTACAAACCTATAGACCTACAGATCTACAGACCTATAGACCTACAGACCTGTAGACCCTATAGACGTACAAACCTACAGATCTACAGACCTATAGACCTACAGACCTATAGACCTACAGACCTATAGACCTATAGACCTACAGACCTATAGACCTACAGACCTACAGACCTATAAACCTACAGACCTATAGACCTACAGACCTATAGACCTACAGACTACAGACCTATAGACCTACAGACCTATAGACCTACAGATCTACAGACCTATAGACCTACAGACCTATAGACCTATAGACCTACAGACTACAGACATATAGACCTACAGACCTACAGACCTAGACCTACAGACCTATAGACCTATAGACCTACAGACCTATAGACCTACAGACTACAGACCTATAGACCTACAGACCTATAGATCTACAGACCTACAGACCTATAGACCTACAGACTACAGACCTATAGACCTACAGACCTATAGACCTACAGACTACAGACCTATAGACCTACAGACCTATAGACCTACAGACTATAGACCTATAGACCTATAGACCTACAGACTATAGACCTATAGACCTACAGACCTATAGATCTACAGACCTACAGACCTATAGACCTACAGACTACAGACCTATAGACCTACAGACCTATAAACCTACAGACCTATAGACCTACAGACTATAGACCTATAGACCTACAGACTACAGACCTACAGACCTATAGACCTACAGACTACAGACCTACAGACCTATAGACCTGCAGACCTACAGACCTATAGACCTACAGACCTATAGACCTACATATCTACAGACCTATAGACCTACAGACCTATAGACCTACAGACCTATAGACCTACAGACTACAGACCTATAGACCTACAGACCTACAGACCTAGACCTATAGACCTATAGACCTACAGACCTATAGACCTACAGACTACAGACCTATAGACCTACAGACCTATAGATCTACAGACCTACAGACCTATAGACCTACAGACTACAGACCTATAGACCTACAGACCTATAGACCTACAGACTACAGACCTATAGACCTACAGACCTATAGACCTACAGACTATAGACCTATAGACCTATAGACCTACAGACTACAGACCTATAGACCTACAGACCTATAGACCTATAGACCTACAGATCTACAGACCTACAGACCTATAGACCTACAGACTACAGACCTATAGACCTACAGACCTATAAACCTACAGACCTATAGACCTACAGACTATAGACCTATAGACCTACAGACCTATAAACCTACAGACCTATAGACCTACAGACTATAGACCTACAGACTACAGACCTATAGACCTACAGACCTAAAAACCTACAGACCTATAGACCTACAGACTATAGACCTACAGACTACAGACCTATAGACCTACAGACCTATAGACCTACAGACTACAGACCTACAGACCTATAGACCTACAGACTATAGACCTACAGACTACAGACCTATAGACCTACAGACCTATAGACCTACAGACTATAGACCTACAGACTACAGACCTATAGACCTATAGACCTACAGACTATAGACCTATAGACCTACAGACTACAGACTACAGACCTACAGACCTATAGACCTACAGGGAGCAGACCAACAGTTTGATTGTGTGATTGTTTAACGACAATAAAGTTTCTTCGTCTTCAAACAGAGAAGTTGGTTCAGTCTGATGAGTGAATTCTAGTCTGCAGACCTTCACACTCAGTCACATCTCCAGATATCAGTTAAGTCAGACTTACTTAAGCCGAGCTGCAGTCTGGTGGAGACCTCCGGTCCACAGCCACTCTCCTCGGTGATGACCCGGTGATGACCCGGTGATGACCCGGTGGCCCCGGTCAGATCCAGGAATAATGACGTCATCGGGCTTGTTTGTGGAGGGGCTTTACCGGCAGTGTGTCCACCGGGACCGGCCAGACCCGTCCGGTGGGGGATGGGACCACCTTTCTCGGCACTCCAGGAAGCAGCAGCCCGGTCCCGGTACCGGAGGCTCGTCCACCGGGTCTGTTCACAGCTGCCGTGATTGTTCGGTCGTGTCGTGGAACCGTCACGGACTCGGTCGCTGACTCCCCCCCGTCACGGACCCCCCGGCAGCGCGGACTCTGTTCCCGGTCACGTGACAACCGTCACGCCCAGCCCGAGGGGCGCAGCTGCATTGACGTCATCCCCCAGAAAAGCGAATCACCGTCACGGTAGGCCGTCACGTGTCCGCACGAACTCTGTCCTCTCGTTCCCGTTAGAAAAGTGCTGCTCGACGTCCCGGGTCTCTACCGGATCCCCGCCGCCCCCCCGGAGGACATGGGGAGGTCTTCGTCCTGGAGGTGGGTGAAGCTCCTCGCCTGCTCCGCCCTCCTGGTGCTGGCGGCTCAGCTGCTGGTCTGCAGGGTGACGCTGGGGGGGCACCGCCCCCCCAAGCCGAGCCCCCTGCCCCCCCACGAGTACCGGGTCCTGGCACCGGAGAGCTACCGGTACCTCCTCAACAGCCCCGCCACCTGCCGGCACCGGAGCCCCTTCCTGGTGCTGATGGTCCCCGTGGCCCCCCAGGAGACTGCAGCCAGGGAGGCAGTCAGGAGGACATGGGGGGCCCCGAGGCCGGACACCCTCACTCTGTTCTTTGTGGGTCTGCCCCCCCCTGGGGAGGGGGTTCTGGGGGTCCAGGCCCGGCTGGAGGAGGAGAGCCAGACCTGGGGGGACATCGTCCAGATGAGCTTCAGGGACAGCTACCAGAACCTGACCATCAAGACCCTGATGATGATGCACTGGCTGTCCCAGCACTGCCCCCACGCCGCCTACGCCATGAAGGTGGACGCCGACATCTTCCTGAACATCTTCCACCTCCTGGAGCACCTGGAGCGCCCCCCCAGGAGAGGCTTCATCACCGGCTCGGTGATCAGCGACGGCGTCCCGCGGAGGGACCGGCGCAGCAAGTGGTTCCTGTCAGAGGAAGCGTACCCCGAGGACCGCTTCCCGCCCTACGTCTCTGGGGCGGGGTACGTCTTCTCCCTGGACCTGGCCCCCAGGATCTCCTGGGCCTCCAGGTTTGTGCGGATGATCCCCCTGGAGGATGTCTACGTGGGGCTGTGTCTGCGGGTGCTGGGGGTACGCCCGGCCTACGCCCGGAGCCTGCCCAGCTTCAGGAACCTGTTTGAGATCGGGGGGCTGGAGTACGACAGGTGCACCTTCACCAGGCTGGTCATCGTGAACCACTTCACACCGTCACAACTGGTGAACATCTGGACAGACTTCTCCCAGGGCCACCAGAGCTGCTGACGCCCCCCCTCCCCCAAGTAAATCCAGAGGTGGGAACCCAAAGCAGATGGTTTCAGCTGTAAAAGTAAGGATGGAAGTGGAATAAAAATAAAGAATATCACAAGGAATACACGTTAAAGACAAGTTAAAGACACGTTAAAGACACGTGAACGTCTCAAATGTAGCGTGAGACTGTCTCAGAGATGTTTCTGGTGGAAACACTCGGTTTGAAGGAGCTGTGCGGGTTTTATTGCGATCATAAACTAAATAATAACGTGTAAATAAAGTTCTCATAAGAACTAAGTTATGTCATCAGACACAGAAGTAAAGTGAGCTGAATAGTTATAGCAGCTGTCGTAGAGTTTAGGCTGGAACAGGTGACGTTCAGGAGGCCAGAGGTCACGGATGTCACCCAGGGGTGTCGTCTCACTGCTGTGAACGTCCCCCCCAAACGTCAGAGCCTGGACTTTTCTATCATAGTTGTGCCTGCTCGTGTCCTCACACTCAGTCTCTTCAGTGCCTTTCTCTGGGGTGTAGTTGCTCATGACGACCAGCTGATGGCGGTCTGCTCCAGATGACCCTGTGCCTCAACAGAACCACTGTGATGTTCACTGATCAACGCCTCACTGCTGAACACTATCATGCTAGTATGAACATACGACCATGTAATGAGACAGTTTGTCAAATATACAAGTGCAATAAAGACTTTAGTGAAGCGTGTCTTACACTAGTGTGTGGTTTGATCTGTTCACCAGTTCAGCAATGATGACTTGTGGAGAGAGAACACCTCAGTAGGTGGACCTGTTCAGCTGCTCTCTGACACACACACACACACACACACACACACACACACACACACACACACACACACACACACACACACACGTGTGTAACAATAAGCAGCTGAACAGGTCCACCTCCTGAGGCGTTCTCTCTTTGTTCTGTTGGTGACCACATAACTCCACTTAGATGACAGATGCTCGTACACTCATCGTTAACCATAGGAGCCTCACCCCCCCACCCCCCATACTGATATTAAACCACCTTCTATCTGTATCACCTCTAAAACACTCTGATAGACTGTTTAAAGCACTTTAGTGTCTCATGGAAGTCAGAGACTCACAGAACATAGTATACTTCAGGATGCCGTCAGCCAATAGAATGCGAGTACGGTATCATGTGACTGTCTATCAAAAATCCACGATGAGGTGAAGTTGCGAGTGTTGATGCTCTCTAAGATATAAATACAGGTATATATTAGAGAGACAGAGGACACTGTTGGGTTCTGGTACTGGTTCCAGTCCTGCTGATGTTCAGAGAGCGACTCATCACCTGATAGCCACGCCCATCAGCTGGGAAACACAAAGCAACAAATTTAGAGATGAGGTCAAAACCAGAAATGTTGGATTTGGTTGAGCAGAAGTTCACCTTCCATCCCAACAAAGACCAAACACTGATCCATCTGCATTATTCTGTCGTTAACGTGTTTATTTCTGCTGAAAGCATTGAGTCCATTTGTGTGTGTGAGTGTGTGTGTGTGTGTGTGTGTGTGTGTGTGTGTGTGTGTGTGTGTGTCCTTTGACAGCAGGTGTGTGTGCAGCACCACAGACGTCAGGGACACACTCTCCTCTTGAAGGAATCTTTATTGTCATACGGTTTACAGACAAACATCAGCTGTTCACCTGGTTATACACAACCAATCAGAGCGTACACAGGCTCCTCCAGACGGTCAGTGGTTTAGTATGCTGGGGGGGCTGGGGGGGGGGGCGTTCAAACACTAACATGAGCACTGACACTTCACTAAAGGACTTCAAATCAAAATGACCACCAACATGTTTCTGTGTGAACAACACCATTAATTCACTCTATTCACATTTTGGAAAAAGAATTTCAGAATAAAGTTCTGCCTCCTCAACTGTCCGTGTTCCGTTCCTCAGAGGAGAAACAGACCACATCACGTGTGCAGATGTCTACATGCTGATTGTGTGTGAACTCAGATCGAGTCCCAGATGGGACGATGTTCACGCTCCGCCGGTGGATGTTCACTACTGGAGCAGGGCTGCTGGTTGGTGGGTTTGTGTTCATCAGGGCGGGCAGAGCGGTAATAAACCAGCCAGAAGAACCAATCAGAAGGTCAGGAGGTTAAAGATGGCCGAACCCAAACCTGACAGAGCTAGCGAGGCTAGCCGGTAGCGTTGCTGACTCAGCGATCCCCCTCATGGAGACCCTTCTGGTTTGGAGACGTGTCATGAAGGCAGGTTAAAAACGTTCCAGGAAACTCTCCAGAACCTCAGAGCGGTCGATTCGTGATAAAATCAGATCTCTGCTAGAATAAACTTCACGATAAAAACACTTTGTCACTTTACACAGCTGGTCATCGTCATCATCACCACCATCATCACCATCAATTCACAGATGTTAGCATCAATCCACAGACGTTAGCATCAATCCACAGATGTTAGCACTTAGCATCATCCACTACCTCTACATGTAGAGCCATGGAGAGAACCTGGTGGTACCCAACTACAGCTAACAGAACCTCACTGAAGCAGCTGGGCTGGGGGGCGACCTCTGAAGGAGACATGGTGACATCGACTTCACCACAAACCCCCACATTCAACTCATTCATCCTGTCCTGGGGCTACCTGGATGAAGCTACCTGGATGAAGCTACCTGGATGAAGCTACCTGGATGAAGCTACCTGGATGAAGCTACCTGTGGTGCACACCTGTGGTTGTTGCGTGATGCAGTTACAATACGATAACACACTGTCCCACCAAAGACATTTATTTCTTACTTTCATCTCCGTTCTTGCTACAGAAAAGGGAGGAACCTGGGGAGGAACCTGGGGAGGAACCTGGGGAGGAAACTGGGGAGGAACCTGGGGGGAACGAATGGCAGTGAAACAAATGAGACAGAATCTCAGAGGTGTGAACGAATCCATGAGGATTGTTTGTGGGGTAATCCAGGAGAACCATCTGAACGATGTTCCACAGACTGCTAGCAGCCCCGTCCTCCTGTAGATCTAACTGGGGGGTAAAGCAGGGCATCGTCTGCAAACTGCACCTCATCTCCTACTAACCATCAGAATTAGATTGGGGGGGGTCTCTCTTTGGCGTGGGGGCAGGTTCTGTGTGGGTCTGACTGAAGTCCAGTTCACAACATGCATGATGAGATCACAGCATCTCCACATCCATGGGGGGCCGTGATGGAGTGGAGCCAATGATGGGGTTCTGGGATTAGGGTGGGGTTCATGTGGGGTGTGAGGGTCCGGGGGGTTGCAGTGATGTTGTTGGTGGCAGGTGATTCAGGAACGTTTCCTCCTCCCCTCCAGGTTCCTGAAGTTGGTTGGTCTGATCTTCATCTCAGCAAATGCGATTGAGTGTTCATGACCCTTCCAGTGGAACCAGTTCACCCCCTGAGGACCAGAAGCACAGCGAGGTTAGCCACCAGGGGGCGGGGTCACACCCCTCTCACACACACACACACACACACACACACACACACACACACACCTTGCTGTGGCTGTTGTCTCCGTAGCGCCCCATCAGGTTGACGCGGTGACAGTTCTTGTACCAGAAGGCTCCCTTGTAGGACAGGGCGCAGTTGGTGACGGCGATGTCGTTGTCGTGGTCGTAGGTGGAGAACGGACGTCCGTGGTGGTAGGTCATAGAGTCCCCTACACACACACACACACACACACACACACACACACACACACACACACACACACACACACAGAGCAGATGGGTTTACCTTCAGGTGGTAGACCACACCACTGATCCTGTGTGAACTCTTTACGACTGAGCGAGGGGAGGTCCGTTGTTCAGGGCAACACTGCAGTGTTCTCCCTCACAATGATGACCTCATGAGTCAGTCGTACTATGACATCATCCAAAGCCACAATCACATGTTCACCCACCCCCCATCCAGTAGAAGAATTCATTTTTACTTTAAAACTGCGTTGGTGTTTGTCTGCAGCTCCGTTGGCGCGTCAGGATCACCAGAAGACTGATGTAGTGTGAACCTCCCATCAGAAGCTGGACCGTGTGAGACGTTTAGGGTATGTAGTAAAACGCATTCACTGCTCAGGTCACTTCATTTAGTCTCTGTGTTTCAGTGTGGCTGTAGATAGTCTCTTCATTCTTATTCTATCGTGTTGTAACAGTTGTTCTAGTAAATATTCCACGTTTTAACCCGTCATCCTTTAGAGGGGACCACTGAGCATCATGACTCTGAGCGACCTCAAGGGGGAGCTATAGTCACTTCAGTCACCGTCTATCCATCTATTCATCTATCCATCTATCCATCTATCTATTTTAATAAGGATTGTGATTGGTGGGTGAAATGTGAGTTGGGGTCAATGTGTTGGTCTTTGCTGCTTTTGAGGTCCAGTGTTTCATCTGGATATTTCCTCACACTGATCAGTCCTAATTTAGTAGAGACAAACTTGGTGGGAGGAAGCTGTAAATACTGGGGAAACAGAATAGTCCTAGGACCCCAGCTGGATTTGAACCCAGGACCTAGAGGCTCTGAGGCAATAGATCCTCAGCACCGCCAATATCAATGTTCAAGACAGTAGAAATCTGAACTGGCAGCTGCTGATGGAGAGAGTCACTGAGCAGCCAGACCAGAGGTATTAATGTGATGTCCAACAGAGTCAACGGGTACCTGTGGTGGACCTGCAGTCAGCTGATCAGGAAACTACAGAATCCAGGATTCCAGGCTGTCTCCACACATAGCTGGGATTCTAACACAAGAGCTTTAAATGGTGTCGTCACTCTGTGTCCATCCTAACCTGAAGATGTTTCCACCTGTCATGTCTGCCAAACTCTGATTGGCCAGGACTCTGCCAAAGACTATCTGTCGAACGTTTGCAAGTGAACTGATGGTGAGCCACAGTTTTTACAGTTTTTCAAAAACATCACCTGGTCATGCCATAAAATGAGCTTTAATATAAACAAGGCGCTCTAACGGGGCGTCATTGAGCTGGAGTTTGACCAGAGGTCAGTCCACAGGAGAAGACCTGGCCCAGATGGACCCTCTCCTCTTGATGAACTATCCATGTGTGCAGCCTGCTCAGAAAACACTAAATGCTTCTTCCATTATTTCTTTTACCACCTATTTTGCATTCTGATATTTTTATCATCACTAATAATATCAAGCTTGTTCTCATTTACTTCTGCACTAAAACTCCATCTTGGAAAGTTTTTTTCTGAATATTTAAATACACATTTATTCTACTGGAATGAGGCTAGATGACATGGAACTGACATGTCAGAAGGTGAGTCACCTGCTGTTCCGCTGTATCCTCCTACATGGACTTTGTAGCGCGTCCGGGGTTCCGACACAGAGAACTTGTCATAGTGAGCGTAGGCCGTCTCCCCCTTGTCTCTCAGGTCCACCCGCAGCTCGTACTGACCCCCAGCCGTGATCTTGTGCAGGTTGGAAAGCCCTGAGGGTATTAATATTATTAACCAAATAATGAATCAGTACAGAAACATTACGATAACTGCATAAACCAACGATTAAATAATATAAGAACATGTTGTCGTGTGACATCAGGGATGCATCAAGGCTGATGGTTATAAAACATGAACAGATTTCTCTTCCTATCAGCATTCATTAGCAGAATGCTAGCAGGTTGTGGGCAGAATCACTGCTTTCAAGGACCTTTGAAGGTCTTCCATTGGTTCTGACGAGGACGAACACACGAGCCAAAGCTGCACCTGATACCTGACACCAACATAGGGAATGGTAGATTTGAGATCTGATGCTTGCTAGAAATTACCCAGCCAGAATTCATCGTTCGTGTCACCGAAGCCCGCCGTGTAGTTCTTCCAGTTCCGGAAAAACTCCAGTTTACCACTCTGACGGCGAAGGAACACCTGCAACGCAACGAGACAAGAGCAGCGTGAGATCTCCTGATGTTTCTCTGGTCATGTTCGTGCTCTGATGTCACATCCTGTCCATTACAGGTGAGACAGACAGACAGACTTACGATCCAGCCTCCTCCGTCGGTGCTCATGTCGCAGTACACCTGGACCGGCTGGTGTTCGTCTCCACTCAGGTAGATGGTGTAGAGTCCTGACGAGCTGTTTCCGTTCAGCAGGGCCTGGGAGCAGTCCCTGGGGTGTCTGTACAGAACGCCAGCTACAAGACAGACGGACAGAGTCTCTCAGACCACTGCTCCAGAGGCAACGCATGATCAGCCAGTAAGGTGAACAGGAAGTGTAGGTAAACCCACACTGTCTGTGTAGGTTCTGTTATCCAGGTCACGGTTATCCAAAGCTGTTTAAATCAATCCACACCCCATAGGGGTAACAAACTGACCACACCCCACAGGAGTAACAAACTGACCACACCCCACAGGGGTAACAACTGACCACACCCCACAGGGGTAACAAACTGACCACACCCCACAGGGGTAACAAATTGATCACACCCCACAGGGGTAATAATCTGGACCAGACCAGACACCTTCAGAACTGAAGAAGCCTCTTGGATGAGAGGAGAAACGTCTTCAAGAAACTTTCTTAACGTCCAGTGGTTTGACTCAAACAGCTTTGGGTAAAGCCACATTATTAGCCACATTATTAGCCACATTATTAGCCACATTATTAGCCACATTATTAGCCAAATTAGCCACAGATAATCATTGCTTAACATTATTCAGTTTTTCAGTGATCATTCAATAACACATCCATAATAGCAGTACTGGAAACTACATTCAATGCCAGTGTGGGACTAAAGACGCTCCTGTTTAAATGCTTTGTCATTTTTTCTGAGGATACTAATTTCTCTTGTGAATTGTCTTCCCTGCAGGCTAAGAAAGCCATCGCTCAGTGAGGGTCATAGATAGATATACACTTTATTAATCCCGGAGTTGTCCCCCTATAATGCCATCTTTGGGGTTTTTGCCTTCATCTGCAGTAAAGAACAGTAGTAGTAGTGGTATGTAAACAAATTTAGGGAGCACTGGGGGGGTGTTCAGTTCTTGAGGGCCATGCCACAGATCTTAATATATTAGATAAGCACTAGTTAAAATGATCTGCTGTTATCATTGATGATAATATTGGGTTTCTTCTCTACCTATGTATGATTCGAATTGACAAATATTTTACAGTTGGAAAAAGCCTGGATTCTACCACGAGATCGTCTCATGAAGTTTGATCCAGTGATCAGACACAGTTCTGTTGTGTGGGGGGGGGGACCAAGGCAGAGGGGGCCAGAGTAGAGGTAACTAAATGCCAAACCGGAAATGCTGCTCAGACTCTGATATTTCACCACACCTCTGCTGATGTGTCAGAATTCATCAAGATGTTTACTCAGGAGGATTAATATTAATAATTGATGACGTGTTTCCACTGCCAGCGGCTCACTGGAGGAAATATTATTTACTCATTTTAGACAGAGCTCCACCAGTCGTAAATAAAAAAAGAACACTGTGGTTTGAGACTTTTATAGTCTTATTTTATTCTAGGGGGGTAGTGGAACGTGGTTTTATCTCTCTTTAGAAACAAAGCTGTACTTCCTGTGTGTGGAAATAGATTAGAAGGAATAAAGAAGCGGAGTAGGTGGGTGCTGCTGTGGGGGTGGAGGAAACGACTTTAATAGTGCTGATAGATGGAAACTGTTTTGTAATGAGCCATAAAGTGTAATCCTGTGGGGATGACTGGGAGCCACTTGTTTTCACTCTGACAGGCTCATCGTGTAATGAACGAGACACAGAGTGTGTGTTCAAACACACACTGAAGGCTGACGGTGGTGAACCCAGTGGACTCACTGGTGGTGAACGTGGTGGTGATCACTCTGCTTCTCTTGGGACCAGCGATCGCCTGCAGCTTGACGGAGTATTCTGTGGAGGCGCCGAGCTGCACCATGTTGTAGGAGACGGCGGTGCGGCTCAGGACCACCTCCTGCAGGGGCACAAGGTCCAGACACGTCAACCCAGGTTACAACGCCCCCTGCTGGCCGGGCCTCACCGGGAGCCCAGGACTCACCCGGATGGCGCCTCCTGCAGACTCAAAGCTGAGGATGTACCCGGTGATGTCAGCGCGAGGCGGCTTCCACGTCAGCAAGCCGCTGTCGGTTTGGATGTTACTCGCCACCAAGTCGTGAGGAGCGTCCACATCTGGAAACACAGCAGCAGGTTCATGTAGGTCAGTCCGCTGCTCCAGACCTCTGTGGGGTCATTTGTTCTAGATGGACTGATGGACAGATGGACGGAGGGTAGATGAGACTGGTGCTCCTTCAGGACAGACACTGGACGTTTACCGGTGGTGAACTCGGTGGTCGTGGCTGCGCTCTTGGCCAGGTCTCTGACGGCGTAGACCTTCACGGTGTAGTGTGTCGCCGGAGTCAGAGAGCTCAGCTTGAACTCCACAGTGTTTCCCGACACACGCTCCATCACTGGACTGACTGAACAACACAAACAGGAAGTCTTCATGAGCATCACGGTGGTTTGGACTGTCTGTCCGTCAAACGTGACGGTCAGTCTCTGAGCAACACCTTATGGTACAGGTACAGACTACAGAACGAAGTGTCTGAATTCATTCATGTGGAACTTGATGAACTATCAGCAGCGTAGAGAAGGGTTGTAGTGTTGGTGTGGTCGTATGTACGTGTCCATACCTGAGTCTGCGCTGCAGCTGATGACGTAGCCGTCTACGGTAGCGATGGCCGGCTGCCAGAGGAGCAGCGCTCCCGTGTCCGTGACGTTGACGGCAGACAGACCACGGGGCTTATCCAGAGCTGTAACACACACACACACACACACACACACACATGCTGACCGTTTGTGTGGAAGGAAAGAGTGGGAGATCAGAGATCTGACACCCCATCAGTTTCTACTATTTAGTTGTTTAGCTCATCAGAGTTGACTCTTCTTAACGGTTCCTTCTGGTTTTACTAGAAATGCAGCTGAACACTGGGCTGTAGATTCTCTCCTGTAGCATCAGTTTGACATGTCCTACCTGTGGTCACACTGTCAGATGCAGGCTCACTCTCCCTTTGACCTTTGAGGGCGATGACGGTCACCTCGTAGGTGGTGCCGGGGGTCAGGTGTGGCAGCACGGTTTGGTCAGAGCCGTCGACTGTCAGTGTCTTAGCAGTGCCTGGGAGACAGCAGCACATGTCAAGAAGACCAGGAAGTTCAGATGACCATGGTGATCGGAGGTAATCATGCTCAGGGATCCTGGTGCTTTGGGTGGGTCCCCGAAGGTGTGAAACTCCTCTGAAGTGGTGTCACATAGTTCACACCTGACCACAAATTGCTGCCTGTTCCTAAATGTTAATCGTGTTTCATTGAAGGATTTCTTCTCAGGACAGACCTTTCTGTCTGTCTGCAGTATTTTATTTATTTTTGGGACCTTGACTGATGATTGGACTCTCAGTCATCATTAAATGTGGTTTCCCGTCTCTGGATGAGCCGTTTCTGGTCTGTATATTTCTACTCTATTTTACATCCATGTGAAGGAAAACCTTTGTCCATCATTCTGTTACCATCTGCTCAAAGTTCTTAAAACTTATTCAGTAAATACAGTGCGTCCTCGTGCATTCGCTCATCAACGCTCGCAACTTCACCTCATTGCGGGTTTTTGGTAAGCAGTCACATGATACTGTACTCGCATTCTACTGGCTGACGCCATCCTGAAGTGCATTACGTTCAAGTGAGTCTTCTGTGAGACACCAAAGTGCTGAAACAGTCTATCAGAGTGTTTTAAAGGAAATACAGATATCAGTATGGGGGGGTTCACAAACGTTTAAGTTACCATAAATAATAAGATAAATAGTTTGTCGTTCTATCGCGGAATCCGTTAATGGCGTGTGGGTCCTGGAACACATTAACCGTGAGGAATTATCATTTTATGTCGGTGAGCTGTGTTCTAAACATCTGCTAATAAAATCTTAGCATGATGAATCTGAATGAGAAGTTAATTTACAATACATAAGGGAAACTATATGTAAATATATAACTATATATAAATAGATAAACCAAATCATTACAACACACCCAGGCTCAAGGTGCTGTGAGGTATTACTGTATTCCCAGCTGCTGGTAATCTCACTTCGCTCTGGATTGCCAGAGATGATTAGGTCTGCAGCTCCCCTCTGGGTGTGTGCTACGTCATCAGGGATTTAAGGCCCTCGTGGAATGGGGGGGTCATGGACCTAAAGAAAATTCTTGGGTGTCCCACTGTGGAAGACTGTTGTCCATGTATCAGGAAGTCAGTGGTTTGCTCCCCAGTTCACCCAGTCTACATGTCTCTCTCTGCTCGAAGAAGGTGCTTCACCCCAAATATGCCCCCTGGGTGTGAAAATGTCAGCCCACTGCCCCTCATGGATGGGTCGAATGCAGACAACAATTTTCACGGCAATGAATTATGTATGTGATTATATAATGTAAAATTGCATGTGACAATGCCTCCTCATCTTCCCGACTGGGGACCCAAACCTCGTTGGAGACTTTCAGTGTGGGGGAGTGAAACTAATAACCTGAGCTGAATTTTTAATGGACATACTGACCTCCATGAGCCGGCACATACGTGACCCTGTAGCTGTCCACCCGGGCCCTCGGCACCAACCAGTGAACAGTGGTGGACGTGTCGGTGACATCAGAGAAGCGAATGCCTTTGGGTGACCCCAGCGCTGTCACAAAAAAACACAAAAACAATCCAACAGGAAGTTACCTTCAACGTGAACACTGCCATCTCAGTCTAATGAGGACAGGAGAAAAACATTTAATGCAACTGTCAAAATACGTCTGAGTAAGACGAGACACATGTAGGCTGGACAGACTCCCTCTGGAAGACACTTTTCAGGGGTAAGTAGAGAGCATGAGGCAGACAGACAGGAGGGGGTGAGGAGGCTCTGCCTCAGAGAGAACAGAGAGCTACATCTCATGGGACAGACCTGAAGACTCCCTCATTACCGAGACTAACGTGAAACATGCAGCATGCAGTCCAAGAGTAGAACCTCTCCTCCATGGAGGACCTGGGGAGACCAGCAGGTCAATGTGATACAGATAACTGACCTAAACCCTCCCCACCACCATCAATATCACCATCAGCCACCAGGTACCACTACTGTTGAATCAAACAGTTAAGATGATCCATCTCTGTGTGTGTCTGTCCGTCTGTCTGTCTGTCTGTCTGTCTATCTATCTATCTCCACTGAGCTGTATTTTAACTGACATCTCTACCTTTGTCTGAGGGCTTCAGTAAAAACCAATACTGATTTATGAACCTGTGGTTGTAGCTTTTGTCCAAGTGAAGTGAACTGGTGAGTTCACAGATTTTTTAATATTCAGATTTAGTATTAGTGATTTTGACCACTGCTTTTTGCACAACTTCAAGGAAGACCCAGTAACTTAAACGTTATTGGGTCGTCTATTTCATTCAAACAAAATACTTCCACATCCGTGCGGTGGTGGGTTACTTTGCCACTAGATGATCCACACCAGTGCCACTCAGCTTGGTATTAAACAGTCCAACGTGGGTCTCACACTCAACCAGAAGGAATGAGTGCAATCAACAACAGACCTGCCTACACCTCCATTAATGCCACTATTTGTCCCATCATGTGTGATATACTGTTCATATAATAAGATTGATATAAGACAATATTGGTCTGACTAACTTCATTCCAAATTTTAAATCATCAGATAGAGCGGTCCCGACAAACTTTGTGTATCCTTATTACAAGGTTAGAAGACAGCAAGATTTGACAAAACAAATGTTAGAACACAGGACCATGTTTTCATGCTGTCACCAGAAAGTACACATTTATGCCAGAGATCCATCATTCCACACTGACGACGTTGACAAGACCAGACTTTCAGGTCACGGCTGTGAACTCAGGTATCTTCTGGCCATGTACCTGTTCTCACCACGTCCAGCACAGACTTGGAGCGTCTTCCCAAAATGACACCGAAGATTTCAATTTGGTACTCGGTATTTTGTGTGAGATCTCTGATGGCTGCACGTCGCTCTTCACCGCCCAGCACCAGCTCTGTGGGTCGGCCCAGGCCTTCAGACTGGCTGACCATCACCACAAACGTGTCAAAAGAATCCTCGTCAGCCGTCCAGGCCAGCCTAAAGCTGTCAGGAGTCACGTCGGAGACTAGGAGAGCCTGCACTTCTGGTTCAGCCTCTGATTGAAAGGGGAGAGTTAAGTTTCCTCATCTGTGGTAAGACTGCTTTAACACTGGAGCAACATGGATTGGAAGAGATGGTCAGTCTTCGTGCACATGCCAGAACTGGTTGTATGGAAGTTCACAGAGTAGAATGAGAAGAGACTTTTAGTGCAGGTGGTGCAACATGAGGAATAAACATTATTTTCAGGATTAGTCCACAGCAAAACTGATTAATTATGACTGAACAGAATTAACTAGATATTTAAAGTGAAAGTGCTTCAAGCTGATGTAGGGTAGCCATTGTATCAGGAAAATTATATCTATGATGCCATCATCTGTTGTAGAGGAAAAAAACATATGTAGTCATGAATGTGTTTTGTACAATGTACAGTGTATACTTGTACTATGGTATAAACCGAGAGACGTGAAGTACAGATAATTCTATCCATGGTAACAAAACACGGCATGAGTGTAACCTGACAGGGTTGAGGTTGCATTTAGACCCAGAACCTTCATCACTGGAAACGACCTATTGTAATTCATTTGGAGCAAATATTTGGCCTGAGCAACACTTTTAAATCAGCACTAGAAAATCAATCCAGTTATATGAGAAATATTTACAACTCTGTTCAACATCAAGGTTAGACCACTGTTTAAAAACAGAAGTACAGAATGACACTAGAAACTGCACGGTATTCACTGTTAACAATGTTACCCAAAGCACGCAGTCATTTCCTATGTTTTCTTCAAGTGATGAACCTCAATCAAATCACAGAAATCAATCATCACTTGTGATGTTTAACATTTGACTTCATGAGCAAGTCCTATAGAATAGGCTATGTGGGTAACACTTGAAAGTAGAAAGCCCAGAGAGCATCTATCTGAACCACAACCATCACCATTGAAACTGGACCAAACAGTCTGCAGGCTGGACCAGAAGAACTTGTAAGACACGTTCCTCAGAGACACATAAATGACATACTGACATCAGAGTCCATATCTGTTGTGTGTCTAAAAATACACAATGAGATCATGTTGATCATCTGTGACTTCAGCTCGAGTTGCCATGGAGAAAACAGCTGATACTACTCAGAGTGAGAAGAAAGCAGAGTCTGCTCACCAAGCATTTGGCTATGGAGGAAAGTGAACGTCCATCCTCTAACTGCTCTGTAATTGTGTGACAGTAGATGGTAGCAGTCTATCAAGAAGTCCACCTGAGTCAATGTGGGTGAGAGATGGTGGTGTAGACCCTCAACCCAGCTGCTTCCCTCACCCTCTCAAGTCATCTGTCCTCTCAGTACAACAGGTGCACATTGTTGTTGTTTCCCTATCCAAAGAATTTAAATATTCATAAATAGTGATATCATGGAATGGAACTGGAGAAACCTCTTGGACAAGAGACAATACGCCTTCAAGCCCCAAACAGACCATTTGCTTCTGATTCAGCCTTTAAGGAATTAAATGATTACAAAAGAATTACTTAACTGATTAATCCATTAGAGTTTGACTTTTTAAATTAAACACCCAGACATAAGTCAGGAAAACATTTTGGAGGAAAGCTTAGCTTGCCACTTGTTCACTCTAGCTCCCAAAGGGGCAGACTACCTTGATGTCTGTCCTGATGGCTACCGTCAGGCCCAATGCCAAGCTTAGGCTTTCCTTTGTGAGAAGTCTGGCCAGGCTTTAAGACCACCAGAAGAAAAAGCTCCCACTGACACTGTGCCTCACTCCTGCCAGCTGATTGGCTTCACTACTGCCCTGCTCTCAAGCATCATAACCAAGCTACACTGGAGCTTTACTGCCTAGTACCCTGTCTTCTGTACGTCACCCACGAGACTCTGGCCCGTGCTGACCTCCGGTCGGTACTGGTTCCACTGTTCTCTGCTTCAGACCTGCAGTCAGCATTGAGCCCACAGACATTTGCTACGGTCCCGCGGATAGCCCTGGTTCTGCTGATCCCTCCTCCAGACCTCCAGCTCAGCAGTCCAGTTGAAAGACTCCACCCCATGTTTCACAGTCTCAACATCATGAAAGACCTCCAGAAGGGTCCCATCTCTGTAGCCAACTGCAGAGATGGGACTCTGGCTTGGGAACCAAAGGGTGGTTGCTTCAGCACCACTATAGACTACAGCATAGAGAGTGGACTGGCAGTGGAGAGGTGCCAGTTCACTTCCTGTCCACTGCTGAGGAGCCCTTGAGCAAGACACCAGAACCCCCAACTGCTGCCTGCCTATCAGACCACCGTCTGAACATCCTTACATTGACAGCAATCATTAAGCCCTCATTAGAAGTTAAGAGAACTTAGAAACATCTGGGATCTGTCCCTCCGCACCATTTAAATGTATATAAACAGCACAATGTGCACAGCCTGTATGCACACAAGTAAAAGATCTTGGCATAACCAATAATTTCCCATCCCAAACGCTACCTTCACTGAATTGTCCTCCTGAGCAGTACAATGCAGAAAGGCAATATTGGACCTCAATATAAAACATGACTGCGAATCAATCATTTGCAACATGTAGTTGTGGTGTTGATATGGCATGAAGCTTAAATGCAATGCAAATTTAAATTTAAAGCCAGAGAAAAACATTTTCTTCCTCCACCTGATGAATCTGCTGAAGCTAATTAGCACGAGAAACTTCTGGTCGCCACACAGATGGAACCAGATGGAGCCTTTGGAGCAGCTTTGATAAAAGCTAATTTAAGTGGCCTCAGAAAGCCTAAATAAAGCCCATCAGTGATGCTCATTAAAGCACGACACCAAAGGTGAGGGTCTCAGCGGTCCTTGAACTAGTCTGAAACTCTGTTTTCATTGTGAAGAGAGACCCATTGAGATATTTCTTGTGACAAGAAGCAGTGGAAGCGAGAAGCAGAGCAGGAAAATCCCAGGGAGCTGTCACTCTTCATTAGTCACCAGGCAGATTTAGCTGGTCAATGGAGGGGAGGGAGGGTCACATCCATCAGCTAATATGTGCTGCCGATTTCACCCTCCCACCGTCACCCGCCAGTCCCGTATCCTTCCACACCACCATGACCTGGGGTAACACAATTATCCCCCACAAAAGGCTGCCTGCTATGGACGTACCAGTGCCAGACAAGACAAAAATAGGTTCCACAATCAGAAGCCCAGAGACTGTCTGAGTCTTGTCTGAAACTAAAAGAGAGTAGATCAAGTCTGTTCTGGATGCTGTCCACATGTCTTAGTGGTTCCATCGACTGTGTTGTATGAAAACCGTCTTTGATAACAAATACTTCCTCATTCCCTCCTCAGGGGCGGACCTTATTTTATTTGCTTTTGTATTTGCTTTGGTAGACTGAAAATTATGACTACGACTAAGACAAGTCTATTTTGTTTTTCAGTGATTTCATTGATTCAAGGAAAAAAAAATGTGGAGATGGTTCCCCCAGCTATTAGCATGGACACAATGGGCAATGTTGAGTGCATGCCATATTCTGCATGGCCCCAGAAACCCCTGGCACTCGAGCACCAGAGCAAAGGGGCAATAGCATGAGAATGAAGACTTTTGCAGGCTTGGAGAAACTGGAGATGCATACAGAACAGAGGCCTCATACAAAGCAGCAGAAGCGCCTCAGGGTTTGTTTTTAGCTCCTCCGTCACTCCCTCCATCTTTTTTCCACTAGGCTGGTCCTTATGAATTAAATTCTCAATAATAACAACAGAGTAGATGCTGACATCAAAATTTAAAACTGATTACTTTGACTGTGTTTTTTGATATTTTTGTGAAGTTATTAGTTGTAAACGTTGCTGTTCCTATTGTATGGTTGTTTTGGCACTTAAAGTTTCCTGTATAGAATTACATGGAGTTACTTAATTTCGCAGCTTCCACTACTTTACTTAATGAGACTAAAAGAACCCAGAAGACAAAGACGATAGATTTGACAATCCTTGCTTCACTTTTTATTTCTAGCAGCGTGCTGCTCGGTTTTTAAAGTTTACAGCTCTTCCTGTAGTCAATGTCTCTTTCTCTCCATGAAACCAACCTAAATGTGATAATCAACCAAAACTTTCCAAATACACTATTCATACAATTTATACCCATATGTGCCACTTATAATAAATATAAACTAGTACATAATGAGATATCTTTGTATCATAAAATAATGAAGAACATACACAACTCCTTCCAAAGAGTGTATAAAATGTTTAAAATTACAAAGTATGATGTTTTTAACAGTGGTTCAAAATGAAACTAAATAAGATCAGTTTGTGACCTAACAGCTGCTCACGTCAACCTGATACGTAGCTGTAAAAGAGACAACCGCCATCTACAAGAAAATAGATGGATATACAAATAAAAATCACATATTTTAATATCCTCACTCAAACACCAAGTTGTAGATGAGATCACCTGATTGGGCTTCTTTTTTTGAGCTGACTTGCCCCCCCCCCAAAAATATATATATACATATATATATATATACATATATATGTGTGTGTGTGTGTGTGTGTGTGTGTGTGTGTGTGTGTGTGTGTGTGTGTGTGTGTATATATATATATATATATATATATATATATATATATAAAAGATTAAATACGTAAATGACAATTTATTATTATTACTATTATCATCATCGTCGCTGTTGTTGTTAGTAGTAGGCAGGAAATGCAGCAGTGGGCAGGAAGTGTGAAGTTATCAACAGGGAGCTGATTAGTGTCCTAGGTAAGCTTTAAAAGATGACTGAAAGTAATTAGAGAAAATGGTTTACAGTTACAGTAAAGACAGTTTTGGTGTGAGTCACTAAAGGAAGAAACAGCAGGGAGAGGTAGTTGAATCTAAGTTCTAGCATATGAGTGATGACTCATTCAGGAAAAGAGACAGCAGTGAAGAAAAGCTATGGAGTGGGACAAAAAGGTGTTGAGTGTTTGCAGGCAGATGCGGAGCGCTAGACAGTCTTAAAGAAGAGTGGCAAATATTAAGAAAAACAGGAAAGAGAAAGGAGGTAGATTAGCATTTTATAAAGATCCATTTAGATTTGTAAAATCACTATTTGAGAAGGAGAAGAATGGCAAGATCATGGTACCTAAGCTTAACGACTTGGTTAAGGTGCTTCTTCAGCCCTGGGACCTAATGGAGTACCCTACTGGCTGTGCACATCTAAGATTCTTAGGGCAAGTAATGGTGCCCACAGTGTTGGAGGAGCCAGTGGACAGTCTGGGAAGATGGAATTAGTGATGAGGCACAGTTTGAACGGCTGAGGCAGGATACCATTCAAGGCATTTTAGGTTTGACAAGTCAGTATAGACAAGTCAAGGTTTCCAGGGCACTTAAGTTGTGTTGTACACAGTTTGGATCATTACCTGGGCTGCTGTGGCCAGTCTGTGTAAGAGGTTCCTACATCCAAGGTAGAAAGAAGAAAGGTAGATACAGAAATGATCAGTTCTGTTAGAAAGAGGCTCAGAGTTCCGCGCTGCCCAGGTAGCACAACCTTGTATGGGAAAGGAATTCTGGAGCTGCCAGTATCAAATCCATCAGGAGAGAGTTTAGGTGTGCTAAAGTGAGGGTGGAAATGACTCTCAGTCAGCCAGAGGACCCAGTGGTGAGAAGGATAGCACAGTTAAAGTAGGGAGGAAATGGCCCACAAAACAAGTGGTACAGCCGATGGGTAGGGATGTCATGGGCCATGTTCAGCATGTGTGGAGTGGCTTGGGCCTGGGCACAGAGAAACCCATGTGGAGTCAAGCTTCTGTAGTTGAAAAAAGGTGGTGGCTTTTGTCTCAAGCCACCACTGGCTTTATTTGTGGTCAGAGCTGACTTCCATCTCTAGCCACCTCTATCAGAGTCACTGCATTTGTCTCCTCAGTGCTGGCACCTTTATC
Source organism: Antennarius maculatus (assembly GCA_013358685.1). Classification (NCBI taxonomy): domain Eukaryota; kingdom Metazoa; phylum Chordata; class Actinopteri; order Lophiiformes; family Antennariidae; genus Antennarius; species Antennarius maculatus. The sequence continues at coordinate 359,243 of CM023608.1, read as the reverse complement.
GTCTTGCATTAGTGATATAGCCTTGCTGGCTAAACCTTATAAATCACTATTGATCTCAAAAATCAATGTTCCTTCACCAAATTCAGCCAAGCTGCTAACACTCCTGTTCTCCCCATTGGCATGTCATCAAAGCAGATTGTGTCATTTCCATCCACTGCTCAGTTTGCCACCCAGGAGGTCTGTGTGGTCATCTTGGTCAAGTGTTCATACTGAGAACTATAATGGCTCCCTGTGATTTACTGAACCTGAAATACTTCTACAAGGCAACAGTTCATGAAGGTGGTCTGGGGTGGGCGGAGTCCTTGATAATGTGTTGTACTCTGAGACAGTAAATGTATTGTATGAGGAAGTCTGGAGTGGCAGAGAAGTATGTTAGAGCGGTGCAGGACATGTATGAGGACTGTAAGACAGTGGTGAGGTGTGCTGTAGGGGTGACAGAGGAGTTCAAGGTGGAGGTGGGACTGCATCAGGGATCAGCTCTGAGCCCCTTCTTGTTCGCTATGGTGATGGACAGGCTGACAGACGAGGTTAGACAGGAATCTCCATGGACTATGATGTTTGCAGACGACATTGTGATCTGCAGTGAGAGCAGGGAAGAGGTGGAGGAGAAGCTAGAGAGGTGGAGGTTTGTCCTGGAAAGGAGAGGAATGAAGGTTAGCCGCAGTAAGACAGAGTACATGTGTGTGAATGAGAGGGACGCAAGTGGAAGAGTGAGGTTACAGGGAGAAGAGATCAAGAAGGTGGAGGATTTGAAGTACTTAGGGTCAACAGTCCAGAGCAATGGAGAGTGGGGAAAAGAGGTGAAGAAACGTGTGCAGGCAGGATGGAATGGGTGGAGAAAAGTGTCAGGTGTGATGTGTGATAGAAGAGTTTCAGCTAAAATGAAAGGAAAGGTGTACAAAACTGTGGTGAGACCAGCGATGTTGTTTGGTCTAGAGACAGTGGCACTGAGGAAAAGACAGGAGACAGAGCTGGAGGTAGCAGAGATGAAGATGCTGAGGTTCTCTCTGGGAGTGACCAGGAAGGATAGGATCAGGAATGAGTACATCAGAGGGACAGCACATGTTAGAGGTTTTGGAGATAAAGTCAGAGAGGCCAGACTGAGATGGTTTGGACATGTCCAGAGGAGAGATAGTGAATATATTGGTAGAAGGATGCTGAGTTTTGAACTGCCAGGCAGGAGGCCTAGAGGAAGACCAAAGAGGAGGTTTATGGATGTAGTGAAAGAGGACATGAAGGTAGTTGGTGTGAGAGAAGAGGATGCAAAGGACAGGGTTAGATGGAGGCGGTTGATTCGCTGTGGCGACCCCTGAAGGGAAAAGCCCAAAGGAAAAGAAGAAGACTGAGACAGTAAATGTCCTTAAGGGAGGGAAAATGGTACCTGATGGAGGACTTTTCTCAATCTTGAGGATCATCTAGTAAATGATACACTGATCCTGCAACTTAGCCCACTTTGGACGTAGCAGCAACAAGAAGAAACTAATAGTTTCCCTGTCAGGTTGTTACTTTCTGAGGACTCAGGAGATGGACAACAACATCATGTTACATTCTGCATTGTCCTTTCCCTCTTCAGCTCACAGGACCATATGTTCCTGACCTTGTTCTTGATTAGTGGTAAACTGAAATCAGTGTATTGCAAGTGCAGTCAGACTTTTTCAGCCAATGTTCACTCATTTACCCTACTGTTTAAATCAAAAACACAAAGAACAACAGCTTTATGTACAAAGGTTAATAGAACCACACTGGTGAAGTGAATGACTCCTGCTTACCGGGTACACCCGTGTGTTAATTCCTCTGGCTAATCTAATTTTGTCATTCGAAGTTAAACTGTTAGATGTGGATGGTAGGACACAGAATGCTCTTCCAAGTCAATCATTTGTTCAGTAAATAGAAACTACTGCTGTGATGCAGGTTCTCATTTATCCAAATCATGGTTTTCCAGAATTGATTAATTGATTAAGTCAAGAAAGTCCAAGAAAGTTTCTTGAAGTCCAGTGGATTGACTTAAAAAAAACACTGCTGCCGTTTCCTTCATTGGCTGTTCAGTCAAGGCGAGATAACCTTTCACAGTGCATATTTAAAAATCACCAGATGTTGTACCAACTCCATGTGAATTTGTTCTATTCCACATTAGTCATCTCTCAACAACAATTTCCCACCAGTGTCAAGTTCAAAACACAAAACTAAAACTGTGCAGTCTGGCTGTAGTTTGGCAGGATGCTAGGTTTTTTTGTCCATTCACCTTCATATCCCCTCTATTCACCAGCCTCTAAGGTTGCAGGATTTGGTGACAGATATTCAGTGGGGGTGACCCTGCTGGTGAAAGACAAGTGCATTTTCATTTAAAACTGGGAAGTGAGATACGATCATAAGTGATACCTCACGTGGATAAGTGTTGTGCCAGGTGTGAATGGCTGGGCCTCATTGGCATTGGATTAACCAAGAAAGGGTGTTAATAACAGGTGTGAACAGGCCCAGTTAGAAAGACCAACAACGAAAAAGACCAACACAGAACACTGCTTTTAATAATTATTGTGAAAGTTGCTTCAATGTGTTGAGCAGAAGGAAGACAGGGATGAAACAGAGTTCCTGTTGTGACGCATTGATACCTGTGATGGTGTCGGCATAGACTGGACCTAAGAGGGCCCCTCTGTGGACACCATACAGACTAGCTGTATACCAGGTGGAGGGGGAGAGGCCAGAGACGACAACGCTTCGAGCTTCACCGGAAACCGTCTGGTTTTGCCTCTCGACACCCATCTCTGCATCGCTAACCTCGATCAAAAAGGCCTGGAATGCCCCCTCCTCAGCAGACCAGGACAACAGGAAGCCGTCCCACGATACTTCACTGATAGTTACGTTGGTCACCACAGGTTTCTCCTCCTCTGAGTGACAAACAAATCAACAACTTACACACAGGAGTGGGACAAACACAATGAGAAGCAGCAGTAACAGGGTACCCACTCCCCGTCTGTCGATGTTTCTGTGGGCAGAGACGAGGCAGGGGCCCACAAGAAACTCCAACTCTGACCTGCTATTATATTCACTTTTTACATTATAAAAATATTTAAATATTATCTGTAGCTGCTTGATGCTGAGAAGGGCTGTTTCCATTTAGACAAAAATTTAATTTATTTTAAATAGTTTCAAAGTGTCCATTCATGTGATAACAAAGACCAAGGAGAAGGTGCTGGATTTCCAGCAGACCCCCCCCCCCCCACAGCCAGTGGTGATCGGGGGACATGGACTGTCTTAATAAAACAACCTGATATGTTAGAGCTGTGGAATTGATTCTTTTTCAAAATTAATACAACCCCCCAATCGCCATGACCTTCAGGTTCCTCAGACCCCTCCTGTAAAATGTTCACCATTTGTGGTTCTACTCCGTGTCTAGAGGTGATAAAGGCTGCAGATTGGCTCGGCTGAGGATTAGAGGTGGGATTATTTTGGAGACAATGTTGTAACAGGAGTCCCAGCATGTGGTCCTTTATCTGACGGTCCAACAGTTCATTGTGGTCAAACTGCACAAAAGCAAAGGGGAGGGGGGCTCATGACAACAATTACCACATGAATGACCATTGTGTTGGGAACACATATGTCCAGAACCCTGGCTGCTCACAGCGCGCGCACACACACACACACACACACACACACACACACACACACACACACACACACACACACACACACACACACACACACACACACACACACGCACACACACACACACACACACACACACACACATTGGTTAAAGATTGGTTTTAAGGCATACGATCAATCTCAATCCAAAGCAGACTAAGACTAGAACCCTACACCACCAGCGTCCATAGAAACATAAAGTACCTCTGCTGCTGGTTTTCAGTCCAATAAAACAACCATTGTCATTTCTTTCCTCTGTGGTCATGGCTGTGTAGGTAACAAGAACTCATTTCATGACTGGACATTCACTTTTCAGATGCTTCATGGAGACAGGAAGACCGCAGCAGGTAAAATATGCTACAGTCACCTTTTTCGTCTTTTTGTGGGAAAAGAAAAAATGTCATACGTGTGCAAAAGAACCTTGGGTGTGTGGAAAAGTAAACTGACCTACAGTAAGCTGACAATGAATTCAATTCATGGCTGTACTGAAGGCTGAACTGAATCTGCTTCGTGGGAGAATTTCACTAAACCAACCTGAAGGAACGGGTGGGGCCCTGTGCAGAGACATGCTGCTTCAGACACACATTGAATGTCTAACATGTGGAGTTTCAGCCTTGCCTTTAGTGTTGGTGTCTGTAGAAAAGTTGAGGACTACATGTCTCCATGTTCTGAGGGTGTATTAACTAACATCAACGAAGAAAAACATGTAGTTTATCATAACCTGTGGATAGTGAGCATCATTTTCCATGGTCTGCTTTTAATATCAAAACATCTGATTCTTTGTTGGGGATCAGCCTTTAAATAGTTGAGTGGCCCTTATACATGCTATAATATAAATATGTATATATATCACACACACACACACACACACACACACATATATATATATATATATATATATATATATATATATATATATATATATATATATATATATATATATATTTATATATCAGTGCGCCCTCGTTACTCGTGGTTTATGCGTTCCAGGAACCACACATGAATAACGAATTCCGTGATATAGTGACAAACTATTTATCTTACTATTTATGGTAATTTAAACGTTTGTGAACACCCCCATATTGATATTAAACCACCTTCTATCTGTATTACCTTTAAAACTCTCTGATAGACTGTTTAAAGCCCTTTTGTGTCTCATGGAAGTGCTCTGCATGACTCACGGAACGACGGAACGGAGAGCACTTCCGGATGCCATCAGCCAATAGAATGTGCGTACGGTATCACGTGACTACCTACCAAAAATCCTCAATGAGGTGAAGTCACAAGCATTGATGCATGAATGTGTGAGGGCGCACTGTATGTATATATATGTATATATGCATTCGGTGGTAAAGATAATCTATTTTCTATCAGGTCACATGACAGGAACTACCTCAATAACAACCAACAGTTAACCCTGCATAAATGTCCTTAGTGACTGAGTTTAAACTATCAATCTGTTTGATAGATCTAATCAAAATAAAATCACCAGGCTAACCTGCACAGGTTGCTATGCTAGTCTACTGTTGACCTCAAAGTTGAAACTTTGAGGTCAACAGTACATTGATGACATCATGTCAGGTGACGCTGGACTAAAGTCTTGTGCAGACATCAGTGGAGTTTGTGGTCCTCCAGTCTGGTCCAGGACACACCAGCATCCACACTGATGCCGCGCCCCCCCCCAGACATACAGTATTAATAAGTGATAAGAACAAAATGATTCTTGACTATGTTCACACCTGTTGCTGTTCTCGTGAACGCTCAGTCAGAACGGTCAGTTCAAGGTCCAAACAGAGATATTAGACAGTTACTTCATTTAAACACAGCCAGTGGAACCCTGAGAGGCGAGGGCTTTGGTTTGGAAGAACAGGACAACGATTCTGGACAACCACACAAAAGACACACAACCACACACTCACACCTCTGGTCAATTTAGAGTGATCAGTTCACCTCAGCTGTTTGTTTCTGAAGGTGGGAGGAAGCCCGAGAACCCAAAGACGCAGACATGTTGACCTTCCATCTGCTCACACCAAGTAGTAGACACACTCCAAACAAGAACTAAGGCTCAGTTGGAAAACCTAGCTTTTCACGAACCAGAACATTTTTGTTGCCGTGCTGACCTGTTGGAGCTGAGATGGTGGCGGGTCTGCTGGTCCTGGTGCCCCTCTCGGCGCTGATGCTGATGGTGTAGAGCATGCCCGGGCTGAGGCCTTTGAGGATGTGAGACTCGGCGCTGCCTCCAACTACTTCTTCGGTCCTGTGGCCGTCAGCAGATACAGAAACCAGTCTGAAGGAGTCCATCTTGGCCAGAGGGCGTTTCCACTCCACCATCATGGTGGTCTCTGTCACCTCGGACACAGTCAGGTCTTTAGGAGCATCTAGGCCTAGTTAGGGCAGCGGAGAAAAAGATTTGATTTACATGGCTTTCTTTTTTGGGAACAGAATGCTAATTCTTTCAGACAATCTGACATAAATTAATGATTTTTATGAAATTGTTGAATGTCAGACTTCAGATTTCCTTTCTATTTTCTGTCTGGTCAAGTCATGAATCCATCTCAGCACCAATGGTGACTGTAGTTTGATCTCAATCACTGTGGTCACTGGTCATGGTACCACTTTGCTTTTTTAAACCCTAACCCCTAACCTCTAACCCTAACCCTAAACGCTAACCCTTAATGCTAACGCTAACCCTAACACTATATGTAACCCCTAACACTAACCATACTGTCCACAGCTGATATCAGACAAGCAGAATATACAGTAAGTACTTTATATAAGACAGTATATATTTTATTCCTTTATTCCTACAGAGGAATAAAGCTGATGAGCCATACAATGAAGTTATGGGAAAGAATAGTGGAAGCTAGACTAAGGGCAGAAGTGAACATTTGTGAGCAGCAGTATGGTTTCATGCCAAAAAAGAGTACTACAGATGCAGTATTTGCTTTGAGGATGTTGATAGAGAAGTACAGAGAAGGCCAGAGGGAGCTGCATTGTGTTTTTGTAGATCTGGAGAAAGCTTATGACAGGGTGCCCAGAGAGGAACTGTGGTATTGTATGAGGAAGTCTGGAGTGGCAGAGAAGTATGTTAGAGCGGTGCAGGACATGTATGAGGACTGTAAGACAGTGGTGAGGTGTGCTGTGGGTGTGACAGAGGAGTTCAAGGTGGAGGTGGGACTGCATCAGGGATCAGCTCTGAGCCCCTTCTTGTTCGCTATGGTGATGGACAGGCTGACAGACGAGGTTAGACAGGAATCTCCATGGACTATGATGTTTGCAGATGACATTGTGATCTGCAGTGAGAGCAGGGAACAGGTGGAGGAGAAGCTAGAGAGGTGGAGGTTTGTCCTGGAAAGGAGAGGGATGAAGGTTAGCCGCAGTAAGACAGAGTACATGTGTGTGAATGAGAGGGACCCAAGTGGAAGAGTGAGGTTACAGGGAGAAGAGATCAAGAAGGTGGAGGATTTGAAGTACTTGGGGTCAACAGTCCAGAGCAATGGAGAGTGTGGAAAAGAGGTGAAGAAGTGTGTCCAGGCAGGATGGAATGGGTGGAGAAAAGTGTCAGGTGTGATGTGTGATAGAAGAGTTTCAGCTAAAATGAAAGGAAAGGTGTACAAAACTGTGGTGAGACCAGCGATGTTGTTTGGTCTAGAGACAGTGTCACTGAGGAAAAGACAGGAGACAGAGCTGGAGGTAGCAGAGATGAAGATGCTGAGGTTCTCTCTGGGAGTGACCAGGAAGGATAGGATCAGGAATGAGTACATCAGAGGGACAGCACATGTTAGAGGTTTTGGAGATAAAGTCAGAGAGGCCAGACTGAGATGGTTTGGACATGTCCAGAGGAGAGATAGTGAATATATTGGTAGAAGGATGCTGAGTTTTGAACTGCCAGGCAGGAGGCCTAGAGGAAGACCAAAGAGGAGGTTTATGGATGTAGTGAAAGAGGACATGAAGGTAGTTAGTGTGAGAGAAGAGGATGCAGAAGACAGGGTTAGATGGAGGCAATTGATTCGCTGTGGCGACCCCTGAAGGGAAAAGCCCAAAGGAAAAGAAGAAGACTTTATATAAGACAGTGTACAGTATATAATGCTATGAGTAAAACATACTTAGACTTTAATCTGATTCTACAGGAATTACTGCGTAGCTGGAAGCGTCTCACCAGTCACTGCATTGGTGGTTGTCGGCAGACTCTCGCGCTCATCTTTCACCGCTGTCACACCCATCCCATACTCTGTGCCCGGTCTCAGGCCTGTCAGAATAGAACACGTTAGAACCGCTGCACGAAGAACAGCCTCGGTGTTTCAGTACCAACGCAACCAAAAGATGAGGACCCTGGGTTCAGGTGGTCTGTGGACACAACACTGGGTCTGATACTGGTCACTGGGTCTGACACTGATCATTGGGTCTGATACTGATCATTGGGTCTGATACTAGATATTGGGTCTGATACTGATCACTGGGTATGATACTGATCGTTGGGTCTGATACTAGTTATTGGGTCTGATTGCCATGCTGTAGCACATAATGGAGTTGTATAACTTCAAAAATATACTGAGTCAGTTTTGAGACATCAGTTCACAAATTAGGTTCTGAACTAACTAGGTTTTGAATAACTATTTAACATAAACATTGTATTTATATTTATGTTATTATAATTTATGTTTATTGTTTATGTTTACACTGTTTACGTTGGTGTATGTTTTAGACCAATCCTACTTTATGTGCTTTCAATTGCCCCTTGGGGACTAAAAATCCTAAATGGACCATCAGGTGAGGTTATTGCCAAGTTCTTGTATCTTGCGCACTGCTAATAGATCCATTAACACAAATCAAGGTTTGTGCGTGTGAGTTCGGGTTATTGGGGTTCCAGTACCATTGATCTTGGCCCTGGTGCTGTCCTTTGGTCCCGGGTTGAAGAGCAGCTCTCCATGCTCGCCTCCTGACAGAGGTCCATACTTGATGCGGTAGTTGTCAACCAGAGCTTGACTGTTCTTCCATTCTAGAGTGATACTCTCGTCCGTCAGTTCCACAGTCTGCAGGTCTCTGGGGGCATCCAGGTCTGCAAGACAGAAGTGGTCTTTATTTGGGAATGACCTTGCCTTCAACTAAAATTAGCAGCATTTATAATCTACGATTTGACCTTGGAGCCTAAGACTGACATTTCAAAAGACATTTTGTCTTCCAAATAACAGCAAGACATCCTCGAATGTAGGCCTAGTTAAAGTATATGTGGTCCACGCCTTCATAGCTGACACACAGGTTGTCTACACTAACAGGTAACTCACTGCTCTGTTCTGGCCAGTCGGGTACAAAGATTTATGCAAAACATTCACACAGATCAGGCAAAAACACCAAATTTTCAGGTTTAACCTGTGAGGAAAGATTCGAAGACAGTGATGCTGGTCCGTTGTCCCCTGTGTGCTGTCAGAGACACCTCATACTGGGTGTCTGGGGCGAGGCCTCCCAGGTGGTACTGGGAGTCAGTAGAGGACAGTTCCACCACGTTGCGATCAGCCGGCCTGGAGCTGGGTCCGTAGGAGACACTAACCCCATCCACCTCAGCCACAGGTTGAAACCAGGTCACCAGTGCTGTGGTGTCTGTTACATCACGTATGGCCACATGGGTGGGGGCATCAATTCCTGGAGAAGTATGGAATGATGTTGTCTCATGAGCAAAATCATCTTGTTGACTGTTGCTTCTGTAATTTAAAGCATTTGGACTTGTTCACCCAACAAGATTCGTTCAGACATGACACTATCATCAGTTTTAAGTCATCAACTCAAACCAAACAGAATCAGAGATTGTATTTCAGAGACGGGGAAAAATTCTTTCATGAGGAAAAAACTCTGGACTGAACGACAGACATCCGCAATTAGGTGGAAGAGAAATACAATCTGTGAAACTCCGAACCAGCTACTCTGATCTGAAGAAGCCTCCTGGATTAGAGTCCGGTGGACTATATTCATCGACCACAAAAGTTTTACCTCAGCAAAATCCACTACCCATTGTACCCATAATGACCTGTTCTCCATGTTGTCCTCAAATTGGGTCAGGGGATCATAAAGATCTTAATAACAATACAGAATGCATACAGTCAGTTGCTGGAAAATGAGGAAGCTTTAGCATCTTAGCAGTGGTGATGCTTCTCTAAGATGCTGTTATCAGTCCACTGATAATGCTCAAGTCTGGCCCAAACTTCAAATGCTGAATTGGAATGTCTCCCTGAAGACATATATAGAGAAACATTTACTCACAGTGACAGCACCACCTGCTGATGAATACTAAATAGTACAGGTAGTCCTCAAGATACAAACATCCAACTTACAAACATTCAAGGAGATACGAACGCATGCTGCCATATCCAAATGTTGTCCTGTAGTCCCCTTTCTGCTACAACCCCCATGGGGGGCAGCACCGCTGCATTCACACAGCACCAACACTCATGTCCCCCTTTTGTTGTTTGTTGTTTTCTCTGTTAGCATCTCAGGGCGTCAGGCTTCCTACCTTGGATACTTTACTGTTTATCATGATGATAAAGCAAAGACTTGGGAAGATAGTGGTAGTGGTGAACATCTCTGATGACTACTCTGACTCTCACCACAATAACTCCTCCCTCCTCCTCTTATTGAACTCTAAAACTAAGCTACATGCTACACGCTACATACTACATGCTACAGGACCGTACAGTGGATCATCAACAGTGACTGACTGTTGTTGATGATCTTAAAAACTGATGGAGTGTTCCTTGACGTGCCTTCTTCTTCTCCTCAAGGACTCAATTATAAGAAGCAAAAGTTTACGGTAAACTAGTCTGAATTCATTGTCTAACACTTTTCTATGAACCTGACATTTGCTTGACAGTCTTTCATGGCAATGATGATATGCATCTGGCAATCGGAGAAGACAAGGCTTTGTGGGAAACATGACCCTTCACCGTAACACAGGAAGTTACAGTAACCCCTCGCGTATTCGCGCTTCAAGATGCACGGCTTCACTACATCGCGGATTTTTAGTAGGTAGTCACGTGATACCATACGCGCATTCTATTGGCTGACAGCATCCAGAAGTACGCTGCGTTCAGAGACTCATGGAATGCAGCGCACTTACGTGTATTAAAGAAACACTTTTCTTTTATACATAGTGCTTTAAACAGTCTATCAGAGTGTTTCAAAGATAATACAGATAGAAGGTAGTTTAATATCAGTATGGGGGGGGTGTTCAGAAACATTTAAATTACCGTAAATAATAAACCAAATATTTTGTTGCTATATGGATGTTCAAAACTCACTTGTGACCACGTTCTTGAATGCAGGTGGTCCACGCTTGTTGTTCTTCACCACCTCTAACTTGACCTCGTACTCCTGGCCAGGACCAAGGCCCGACTGCTCAAAGGTGGTTTCTGGACGACCCAGTGTGTTCAGAATCTCACCATCCTCCTCTTTCTGCAAACACAGAAAAAACTCAGTCATCAACCACTTTAATATCTTCAATCCAAGCATAATATATGGAATGGGAAGGAAAATCTGTCAGATGATACAAAAAAAAACCCCAAAACTGCAGTCTGAGCAGCAAATGGAATGAGATTTGAAAATGGACGCTGACCCAAAAGGACTTTTTGGCTGTGCTTGATGGTCATTGTTGCACTCAGGATGATAGTTTAAACATCTGTGATACTGGGTTCTGATCAGACTGAACAATTTTCCACAGGATAATCTTCAGTTGTAAATGACTGAATCTGAAGCAGGTAGTTTGCAGTGCTTTGTATATAGCACCTACCATAGGAACCTTTGTACATTAAGGCTCAACCGCATTCTGGAAAACAACAGTCACTCACTGTGTTTCTGAAAACCAGATTCCAGCCATCAAAGGGAATGTCCAGTGGGTCCCAATGCACCTCCACAGACGACTCCCTGACTGACTTGAACTTAAGGCCACCGGGTTCAGGAAGATCTGGGTGGTATAGAGCAAAAGTGTCTACATTTCATCAAAATTTAAATCAAAAATAATTAGTCTTACGTTTCATTTAGGGTTAGTATTACAATAAAGAAATTTAAAAAATGGATAATGAGGAAAAAGCATTTATTGTTTTGGTGTTTGAAATTAAAGATAGTCCCTTAAAAGCCTCTGTATGCTGTGGCTCATTTAGCATTCAGACACTTCCCCATTACAAATATTTGGAGATCAAGACAGATTAAATGAGAAGGGAGAATACCGGTACTTGGCATTCAACATTTGCATAATTCTCTGGGTAAATAAACTGAGTAATCCAATGGAAATATTTAATTTTTGTTTATGGCTATATGTAATCTAATTTATGGACTGTATTTGGTTCTCTCTTCCACATAGAGGGGTAACATACGTGTAGCCACCCTCGCACTGACAGGAACACTCCTCTTGTTGTTGAGCACAGCATAGACGTTGATCAAATACTCCACGCCAGGCTCCAGCTCCTGGATAGTGGCCATCTTTTGGTCCCCAGGCACCTGCATGTTCAACTCCAGACCTCCAGGGGCAGTGGGCACATATGTGATCAGGTACTCCGTGACACGCATCTCATTCTCCCAGGACAGGTCCACTGTCTCTGGAGTGACCTCTACTACTGTTAGGTCCTTGGGAGGAGAGACTGTGGAGAAACACTGAAAATCAGTGATTTGTAATGAGGGTTTTCAAAATGTCCCTGAGTGCTGTAGATACTACACGGCAGGAAATGTGTCTGAGTCAGTAACTGATTTCTTGACATTTTTATAGCAGATGACATTTTCAAGAGGCAGATAAAATAAATTGATCTGATATGAAGATTTTTGTGGAAGTAAGGCTGACTAAAGAACTCATAACCTTGAAGACTTTCTTGAAAATGCCACTGAAGTGTTTATGTTGTTGCTTGATGTGGATTATGACCAGTAATCCACAGTACGACCCTGTGGAACCTTTGGACCATGTAAATTGAACTCTGACCCCATTGTAAGGCTACCTTGACATCTTCACTAACGTAGAACATGCATGTCTCTGATAGCCAATTGTTTAGTTTGAGAATCTGCCAACATTAGGGCTTTGGTTTAGTCTGACCCTAAGCTTAGTCAGAACCAAAATTACATGAATGAACCACCCAAAACAAGGTAAAGACAGAAAGCCCAAACCTCAGATCAATAAAAAAAGATTATCTTGATCACATAAAATGATAGGTGGTTCTAATCTGGAAACATTTTTGGGATCCACTGGACAACTATGGCCGGTGTTAAAATATGTATCGAATTGTCAAGGCTAGCTAGATGGCTTAACTTTACCACAGTCTTTGTGTCAAGAATTTTGATTCTGCAAGTTCAAACAAACTCTCTGGATTGCAGCTGTTGTTGTTTGCAGTGATTCCACAAAAATGTTATCAAGGTAGCAACTCCAACATCAGACAAGGTCAAACCGATTGATGTCAAGTGATGGAGGATTGCTTAACAGAGGTCAGTTAATTCAAGAAAGAAAACTATGATAAACTTATGTACGCTCATGTCTTACCTTCTGAGCAATCCTGCCCAATGAAGCCATGGTCACAAACACACTCTCCATTCTCACAGTATCCTTGGTTTTGGCAGTCACCTGGACAGGTAAGTATGGAGCACTCCAATCCAGTAAAACCCTCATAGCATACACAGTTGCCATCAACACAGTAGCCTCTATCAAGGCAGTTGTTGGGACATGTTATCTCACTGCAGTCCTCACCAGAGAAACCCTTATCACAGACGCATTGTCCATTGACACAACGACCACGGTCCAGGCAGTCATTGGGGCAACTCAGCTCACCACAGTCTTTGTCCTTGAAGCCAACAAAGCACACACACTTGCCATCTACACATTCTCCACGTCCCATGCAGTTTTTGGGGCAGGTTTTGATGCTGCAATCTTCTCCAGCGTAGCCTTTGTCACAAACGCACTGTCCATTAACACAGCGGCCATGGTCCTGGCAGTTGTTAGGGCAGGAGACTTCACTACAGTCTTCTCCTTCATAACCTTCATCGCACACACATTCCCCATTAATACACTGCCCCCTGTTGCTGCAGTTGTCAGGGCAGGAAAGGACAGAGCAGTCTTCACCCTCAAACCCTGGATCACAGATACATTTCCCGTTGAAGCAGTGGCCTCTCTCGTTGCAGTTCTTGGGGCAGGTTAGCTTTGAGCAATCCTCTCCACTGTACCCCGTCTGGCACATGCAATGCCCATTAACACACATGCCACGGTTGTTGCAGTTGCCAGGACAAGTGAACTCACCACAGTCTTCTCCAGTGTAGCCCTCCTCACACTCACAAGTACCATTGACACAACGACCCCGATCGTAGCAGTCTTTTGGACAGATGAGTTCGGAGCAGTCGTAGCCTGTCCACGGCTCTTCACAAACACACTCTTCATCCACACAGCGTCCACGGCCCAGGCAGTTGTTGAGGCAGTTGGTGTGGGTGCAGTCCTCACCGATGAAGCCCTCGTCACAGAGGCAGGATCCATCAATACAGTGGCCATTGTCACCACAGTCCGGCAGGCAGAGCTCAACACCACAGTCGTCCCCGCCAAAGCCCTCAAAACACTCGCATTTGCCATCCATACACCGACCCTGGTCCTGGCAGTCGTTGGGGCACTCGGGTTCAGTACAGTTGGGACCCTTCCATCCAGGCTCACAGACACAGCTGCAGGTGTCGGTGCTCCAGTTCCCACGGCCGCTACAGTAGGGCTTTGTGTACACCTCACCTGGAGCAACGCAACAAAACAGTCAGTCGCTGATGGTCATACTGATGGGATTCGATGGCAAAGTGAAAGTGACCTTGACAACAATGGAAAATGTAGTTCTATGAGAACATCCATCCATCCATCCATGCATCCATCCACAAGATTTTCTAAATTTTTTTGCTCCTTCATTTGAATCTATGTTGATGACCTTTTCTATTTGTGTTACTGGTGTGAAACTATGGAACAATTTGGACAAGGAAGTTAGGAGTCTAGGAACACTGTCTGCCTTTAAAAAAATGTATTAAAAATTGACATTGCAAGGTTACAGAACCAGTCAAGGTGGATGGCCACCCTCTAGAGTCTGGGTTCTGCCCGGAGTTTCTTCCTCAATGAGGGAGTTTTTCCCTACCACTGTCACTTAGGCTTTGTAGGCTTCCATTGGGTTTCTCTGTTAAAGTGATTTGAAATGTCTGTTGATGTGATTAAGTGCCATACAAATGAAAGTTGATTGATTAATTGATCATAGAAGTAGATTTTAATGGACTACAAACAGACTGCCACACACTGATTGCCCTACGTCACCGTATTGAGTGAAGTCTGGACCTACCTGTGACTTGAGCTCCACAGCATCCCCCCCCAGTGCTGCACTGCTCTCTGAGACGAGACAGCTCCGACTCCAGCATCTCCAGCCGGTTCAGGATGTTCTTCATGTCTGGCAGCTGGTCACTGCAGCCACACGCCTGCTTGGGGATACTGATGCGGTGCGTGAAAACGATCTGGTTGTCTCTGTCCTCTGTGTGTTCCATCTGTTCACCGTTGTGCAGGTCTGTCAGGGGGCTCTGCTGTTTGAGGTCGGTGTCTCCGGGCAAGTCGACGTCGACAGAGCAAAGGGACGAGGAGGGGACGTTGATGTTGTAGACATGGTTGAACACCACGGGCTGGTCAGGGTGGGGCAGGGTGAAGTTCTCCTGGCTCTTCTTGGGCATCAGTGCCTCTCTACGGTGGCGGATTATCTTCTTGACCAGGCCGGCAGTTGAAAACTCCAGGAGCAGAACCAATGTCACACAACCGAAGAGAAAACCATTCACCCCCATGATGACACCCTGAGCTGAGTCTTTGAGGAAGAAGCAAGAGAATGCAGCGGTGCTGCTTTACTTATGAAGTAGGTGTTCCTGTCCTAGAATAAAATAAAACAGACAAAAGGACAATTTCAAGAAAACTGACTGTAATAAATTAACTCTCCTGGCTTTAATTAGTCAACATGTTTTTTTTTTGTTGGGCATATACATCAAAACTTGTTGGTTAACTAGAACTAAACATCACCAATATGGTCATACTGTACAGAGGTAGCAGGGTGGTCAACCAACAGTCTAAAATGAACGGAGTTCAATGGAGTTAGCACCAAAAGGAAAAATATACCTGTTTTTTGAATATCGTTAAGTTTTATATACAAGGAGTTTTTATACAATAAATATTAGTCCATTAGTCCTTTTTTTTTGTTACTCCAGTTGTTGTGAAATAGCATCAGAGCAGCACCAGTAGCATCTCTGGTCCTACCACAAACCACTTTACACAACTACACTTCATGACATTAATAATACAAATATTATTATCAGTATTATTAGCATTATTATAATGGATTTGATTTATGTTGTGCTTTTCTAGATGGTCAAATATGTTTCACAGTGGATCCATTATTCTTTCACTTCTCATTCATACTTGCTGATCGTAAACTACATGTTTCCACAGCTGCCCTGGCAAAGGTCAACGGAAGCGTGGCTCCAATCCACACCAGCGGCCCCTCTGACCATCACCGGAACAATCACACACACTCACACACCGGAACAATCACACACACACCAGTGAGTCCCTCACTTGTTTCAAAAACCTTCGTACAACTTGGTAGACTCTGCAGAGGGGTGTTTCGGCTCTTAACACCCGTATTCGCGTTCCTGAGCATAATGCTGGTGGTTTGTGGATCGTCTCCTGTGTCAGGAATGAAGGAAACACTGATGTGTTTTCATTTGACCTCTGATCAGTCAGGAATCTCTGAGTGAACTGCAGTGAACGGTGACATAAAGACGTTAACAGGGAATGAAGACCGTACGTAGACGTGTCGACTCTAGGCCGGTCAGCCCCTGCTGATCGATCCAGTCATTGATTAGGGTCCATTGAGATTGGTTTAAAGTGTTCTCGGTGGCGGGAACAGGAGGATGCTGACTGACTCAGGTGTCAGTGTGTGTTGACTGAACACATCCTGTTGCTCCATATAACACACTGTGTGTGTGTGTGTGGGGGGGGGGGGGGGATCCATTGATCCTGCATAGAGAACAATTTATCTGAACTTTGATGAACAGAAAAACAGCAAAAATATTGAATAAACCTTGAATTTACAGCTTTACGTTTTAGTCTGCCTGACTGTACACACGCCCAGCCATGTGCTAACATGTGCTAACATGTGCTAAAATGTGTTAACAATCAAACTACTGTCCATGTGGTCCAGCAGTACATCTGCAGTCATCTCACACTCACGCCAAGAACAAAGTGTCACATGATGTTGTGGCGCCATTTGAGACATTAGCCGTGTTAGCTAGCTGGCTAACTTCAGCTGTGTGAGAGCACAACGACTGCTGACTGTCCAATCACTGCCGAGGAGCTGACTGAAGACCTCTGCTCTGTATGACGATACACCTCTGATTACCTCATGCAGGTATCCCAAAAGAGTGATGCCTTTTGAGGTCCTTCAGATGTTGGTGCTTCTGACCCGTTTGAGCTCCAGTTCATCAGATCCAGACGGAGCAGATGTCAGCGGAGAGTTCTGTTTAAATCCTTCTCAAAACCAAGAGTGGCAGTTACTGCAGGGGGAGGGGGGTGTCACTGTGGGGGTCTTCTGGCCCTGTTCAGACAGGTTACCACAGACCGCCCAGTAACACCTGCATGTTGGAGTGGTTGGACCACAACCCAGCTCAGCATGAACCCTGGTCCCTGATCAGACGGACTCCCCCACTGCCCTCCTGACGGTTCACACGTATTATTTCTGTGGACTCTTCTTACGTTCACTAAAGGTCTGTGAGACGCTGATTCTTCATGAAGGTCTGTGGGAAGGTCTACGCTGACGCTGGAATATTTTAACTCTCACTTTGGCTCCTGATTTTTATTTAATCATGTTATGACAAGAGCAGAATATTAATGAGTTTTTGAGACACACAAATTAGAGAAATTAAAACTAAGTTATTTAAATTTATATATATTTTTAAACATTTGTCAATAAATACTGATTTAAAAAATACTTTTCTGGCAATAATTTCATGGTTCAGGTTTCACCAGGAAATGATTTTATGTTCACCTTTCTTAAACAGCAATATTTCACATCAACATTCTGTAAGGTGAGGCTCATTAGTGACGCCACAGGGAGTAACGTCCACCACACACACACACACACACACACACACACACACACACACACACACACACACACACTACATCAGGTAAACCAGCGTGTGCTTGGAATGCTCAAAACTTTAGCAGCACAAATCCATGTTGGATGGCAAAAAGATCTTTACACCATCCCCCCGGCAGCTACCACACACACACACACACACACACACACACACACACACACACACACACACACACACACACACACACACACACACACACACACGCTGTGAAACAGTCACACTGCTGTGCTCCAGCATCACAAAGTAGAGATTAGATCAACAAAATAGCCTGAAAATTGCTTTTTCTGCTCCGGTTTGGGTTCTGGGCAGATGGTTGGCTTCCTGCCTCTGAAGCCTGGCTTCCTTCCATGTCGACCTCGGAGCGAGGAAACCAAGAGACCACAGCGGGCCTCGTGTGAGAATCTGAGGCTCTGGCAATCGACTTATTCAGAAACAGAGCTAGAGAAAACTTCTGCTTTGGCATCGGCTCGTGTTGATGATGGAACCCGTCACCACAGGTTCATCGTTTGACAAACATCTACCACACAGCAGCTCCACGACACCAACGATACCTGGACAGAAGAGTTGGTGTTGTATCTGTGAAAAAATGACATTTACGATGGAGCAAAACCTGCTGTTAGTCGTCGTTATTCTTTGTGTTACACTTCTCTGCCTTCCAAACTGGTCCAAGCAGAAGTCTACCCACCCTGAGGCTTGGATCTACTCAGGGTTTCTGCTGTTCAACTCATTCCAAATACAGTAAGTTCCAGCTCATGAGATGTTAACTATTGACTTGGTTTCCGGCCAGTTGTGTCTGGTCGGTGTTCCTCGAGTTTTCACCTTTTGTGCTCCTGATACAACAAATGAAGGAGTTTTTGTCTCCGTCTCTTTTCACCTTGAGATACGTCAGAAGAAGAAATGGTCCTCAGGCAGAGATTTACTGGTAGGAATTATCAAAAAAGTAATCAACTCAGGACCAGAAATTCAACAGAGCCGTGTTCTGCTGACAGACATACAATCAACACGCCTTCAAGACAAAAGAAACCTGCTGCGTGTCGTTAATATTAACCCTGTAATGTCCATCAAGAGTTCTAATCATCAAACAGGCAGGAACGTCCAGGAAGAGGCAGGCGATGACTAAACGTGCGACACGTTAGTGAGGTTTTTCACACGTTATCATCTGAGATCTGTCTGCCTTTCACGAGCGAGGCGGTCGTTGTGCTGAAGCCGAACAAACGACTTCGTTAACGTCTGAAAAGATACGGCGAGAAGACGAAGAGCCAATCAGTGTTGACTTGTTTCATATCAGGGAATCAAATGAGCTGC
This sequence comes from Antennarius maculatus, assembly GCA_013358685.1. NCBI lineage: Eukaryota > Metazoa > Chordata > Actinopteri > Lophiiformes > Antennariidae > Antennarius > Antennarius maculatus. Next base: position 340,127 of record CM023608.1, on the reverse strand, counting down.
TGAGACAAAGCAGGACCGGTTCTCATGGGGGGGTTAGAAGCTCGTGTCATGTGACAACTGGTGAACAAATTCACAACTAAATGCAAACAATTTGACCAGATCTCAAAATGCTACCTTGCAGCATTAT
>CM023608.1:280000-332500 GCA_013358685.1 Antennarius maculatus | reverse complement strand
CAGCTGTGGTGCATGCCCCCCCCAGTTCAGTCAGAGTCTGTGATTGGTCCATTCGGTGTGGTGTTGGAGAACGATGGTCTGTCCTGTAGGGACTAGAACGGATCCGCCCTGAGGAACACCAGACAGTCGTGAGCCGCCTAAACAATGAGACACGATCCGACGTGTTTGATCGATTTGTTCCTGTGAGATGGAAACATTTTTGTTAAGTGTGTCCAAGAGACTTCTATGGGTTCTGTTTGTGTACGAGTATTCATTTATGTACATTCATGTCTGCTGTGCTGTCTGTGGAATGTGTGTATTCCAGAAATGTGTGTGAATATACAGAGCAGTGGATATTCACAATTTCCTCCAGGATTAATGGAGTGCATGTCTACCTACATATCGACCCATCTGGTATGTTTATTATTTCCTGTGTGAATATCTTTGCTGTTGGTTTCCATTTGAAACACAAGTGCTGTCGTTACTGTTCCGTGTCACATTCACCATTAGTGCTACATAAACAGCTCTTTTAATGTACATGACTTAATGCATGCATTGTGACTGGCTGCCTGGGGTCACATGACCAGCATGGAGCGTAGTCTCAGCAGTAGATCTGGATGTGTGGGATCTATTTGTGGTTAGTTTTACCTCCTGCAGCTGTCAGGTGTCACCCCCCCCCACACACACACACACACACACACACACACACACGCTGCTGTAGCGTTGAGTGTTATTATAATAAAGTGTTTTCCAGAGAGGAGCCAGCAGTGTGTAAATGACCAGGGTCACTAGTGATGTGTGCAGAGCTGCAGAGCTCCAGAGCTTCAGATGCTGCTGGTGTGTCTCCACAGGGACAAGGAGATTCTTCTGGGTCGTCTCTCCACGCTCTGCACATCCTTTACCGTGACAGTCAGGTGCTCTCCATAAATCCAGCTCCCTCATAAAATGTAGCACACTTGTGTAGAAACTCAGGACACCAGGACCTGCTGGCAGAACCAGATGTTTGACCTGTTCCATCTGGACAACCGAGCAGCTCAGTCCTGTGAAGAACCCAATGAAGAAGAACCCGATGAAGATCCCCATGAAGAACCCCATGAAGAACCCCATGAAGAACCCCATGAAGAACCTAAAGAAGTCTAATAATGAATATTAAACATCAGCAAGAGGAACTCAACGCATCAGGATAAATCCAACATGACTTATTCCAACACTTGATCCCAGTTTGTCTCCATCACCAGTGGGGAAGACAGGGTGTGTGTGTGTGTGTGTGTGTGTGTGTGTGTGTGTGTGTGTGTGTGTGTGTGTGTGTGTGTATGTGTGTATGGGGGGGGCATTGACAACCAGCAGCTGTCCAAACAAAGGCCCGTTTCCCACTGATCACCGACAATGTAGCCAAAGCATCGTGAAACGCTGGTGCACCGCCCACAATGGGGTCGCACGCCACCAGAACAACGTAGGAGGAAGATGAAGACGTCTGAGGAAGATGAAGGCTCTGAAACTCAGACCACTCCTGTTTCTTCTCCTCCTCCTTTAGGCTTTTCCCTTCAGGGGTCGCCACAGCAAATCAATTGCCTCCATCTAACCCTGTCTTCTGCATCCTCTTCTCTCACACCAACTACCTTCATGTCCTCTTTCACTACATCCATAAACCTCCTCTTTGGTCTTCCTCTAGGCCTCCTGCCTGGCAGTTCAAAACTCAGCATCCTTCTACCAATATATTCACTATCTCTCCTCTGGACATGTCCAAACCATCTCAGTCTGGCCTCTCTGACTTTATCTCCAAAACCTCTAACATGTGCTGTCCCTCTGATGTACTCATTCCTGATCCTATCCTTCCTGGTCACTCCCAGAGAGAACCTCAGCATCTTCATCTCTGCTACCTCCAGCTCTGCCTCCTGTCTTTTCCTCAGTGACACTGTCTCTAGACCAAACAACATCGCTGGTCTCACCACAGTTTTGTACACCTTTCCTTTCATTTTAGCTGAAACTCTTCTATCACACATCACACCTGACACTTTCCTCCACCCGTTCCATCCTGCCTGTACACGTTTCTTCACCTCTTTTCCACACTCTCCATTGCTCTGGACTGTTGACCCTAAGTACTTCAAATCCTCCACCTTCTTGATCTCTTCTCCCTGTAACCTCACTCTTCCACTTGGGTCCCTCTCATTCACACACATCTACTCTGTCTTACTGCGGCTAACCTTCATCCCTCTCCTTTCCAGGACAAACCTCCACCTCTCTAGCTTCTCCTCCACCTCGTCCCTGCTCTCACTGCAGATCACAATGTCATCTGCAAACATCATAGTCCATGGAGATTCCTGTCTAACCTCGTCTGTCAGCCTGTCCATCACCATAGCGAACAAGAAGGGGCTCAGAGCTGATCCCTGATGCAGTCCCACCTCCACCTTGAACTCCTCTGTCACACCTACAGCACACCTCACCACTGTCTTACAGTCCTCATACATGTCCTGCACCGCTCTAACATACTTCTCTGACACTCCAGACTTCCTCATACAATACCACAGTTCCTCTCTGGGCACCCTGTCATAAGCTTTCTCCAGATCTACAAAAACACAATGCAGCTCCCTCTGGCCTTCTCTGTACTTCTCTATCAACATCCTCAAAGCAAATACTGCATCTGTAGTACTCTTTTTTGGCATGAAACCATACTGCTGCTCACAAATGCTCACTTCTGCCCTTAGTCTAGCTTCCATTACTCTTTCCCACAACTTCATTGTATGGCTCATCAGCTTTATTCCTCTGTAGTTGCCACAACTCTGCACATCTCCCTTGTTCTTAAAAATGGGCACCAGCACACTTCTCCTCCACTCCTCAAGCATCTTCTCACTATCTGAGATCCTGTTGAACAACCCAGTCAGAAACTCTACTGCCACCTCTCCTAGACACTTCCAAACCTCTACAGGTATATCATCAGGACCGACTGCCTTTCCACTCTTCATCCTCTTCAGTGCTCTCCTCACTTCATCCTGGCTAATCTTTGCTACATCCTGGTCCACAACAGTCACCTCTTCTAGTCTTTGTTCTCTCTCATTTTCCACGTTCATCAACTCTTCAAAGTACTCTTTCCATCTTCCCATCACACTACTGGCACCTGTCAATAGACTTCCATCCCTATCCTTAATCACCCTAACCTGCTGCACGTCCTTCCCATCTCTATCTCTCGGTCTTGCCAACCTCTATAGATCAGTCTCTCCCTCCTTACTGTCCAACCTAGCATACAAGTCATCATAAGCTTCTTGTTTGGCCTTTGCTACCTCTACCTTCACCTTACGCTGCATCTCCCTGTACTCCTGTCTACTCTCCTCAGTCCTCTCAGTGTCCCACTTCTTCTTAGCTAACCTCTTTCTTTGTATACACTCCTGTACCTCCTCATTCCACCACCAAGTCTCCTTATCTACTTTCCTTCCAGATGACACACCAAGTACTCTCCTACCTGTCTCCCTGATCACATTAGCTGTAGTTGTCCAGTCATCTGGAAGCACCTCCTGACCACCCAGAGCCTGTCTTAACTCCTTCCTAAAAGTCATGCAACACTCTTCCTTTTTCAGCTTCCACCATTTCGTCCTCTGCTCTTCCTTTGACCTCTTCATCTTCCTCACCACCAGAGTCATCCTACACACCACCATCCTATGCTGTTTGGCTACACTCTCACCTACCACTACTTTAGTCACTGATCTCCTTCAGGTTACACCGTCTACACAAGATGTAGTCTACAATAAGACCCTGGCTTGTGTCCTCTTGCGGCTACGTTCTCAGACCGCTCCTGTTTGATTTTATAAAAAAATGTTTGACTTCTTTCATCTTCAGTATCTAAAATCTTTTAATTAATTTTCCTTCTGGTTTTATTAATAAATGTTTGAAACTAGAACCAACAGAAATGTTTTCTTCTCAGAACTAAACGACTTTTATCTGAAGCCTTTCATCCATTTGAGCTCAAGATTAAACGAAACATTGAAACAGTTTTGTTTCTTAATTAAATTTGAGGTAAAGAAACTTTGTCCATTGTTGTGTTTCTGGAACAAAATACACAGAATGAAAATGTAAAGACTGATGGAGATTCATTGCATTTCATTTAGTGCTCACTAATAGTGATGAAACAGTGAATGTCCTAAGCGTGTCCTAAGCGTGTCTTACAGTAGTTGTTAAAACGGGAGCAGACACACGTGTTGTGAGTCCGGGTGAACATGAGGAAGACATTTAGATCGTGAACCCCCCAGGCTGCAGACGTTCCCTCATGGAAACTGTTCGGAGCGTTTTGGGGCGTTCTGCTGATGCTAGTCCACACAGACGGATGCTAGCCCCCCCCTCCCTGATCCATCATTATCAGTAAGGAGGAGCCGTCCTGTGGGTCATCAGCACACACTCCCCCCTCCCTCTGACCTTTCTGTGAGGAACCATGAGAAGAGCTTCAGGCTTCAGGAGAAGAACATGAAACCTGCAGTAAATCTGGGCTCACGCTATTCAGGAGCTCTGGGGGGTTCTGACGGCCCCACCAGGCAGGAGGGGAGACTGTCCAGTAAAGAGAAGCACATGTGATCACACCTGATGGTACTCTGTTGTCTCCTACAGCCTTCAGGTCTGGGGGGCATCATGAGTCTATAGGGGGTAAGGGAACATGTGGTGGTGGTCCTCCTGCAGTCAGACCTTCACTGGTGGGGGGGCAGCTACCTGGATAACAGGTCCTGCATTGGGGTTTCAGTATTTTTTTGGGGGGGGGTGCTGTTTGCTAACTGGTGGAGCTGCAGCTGGTTGACTGGAACACCTTAAACCTTTAATCCAATCTGACTTCACCTGTGCAGTAACCAGAGAACACCTGACCGCAGGTGAGACGAGGCTCTCAGCTCAGCTCTGGGGATCATTGTCACCAGGATGAACACACTCAGTGTGGTGAATACCTGATTCTGTTCTGGGCTGTGTTACCATATTCTCCTTTTCTGAAGCCAATAACGTAAAAATCAAAGAGAAACAAAGAGTTTTCTGTTTGTTTGAACGGAGCAATGATTCTGTTATCATGAAACTTTTCATATCTGTCTGACATGTGTGTGGTTCTGTTTGTATTTGAATGTTTTAAAGTCTACATTTATGGTTAAGTTTACATTCATAACCCGTATCTGTGAATGTAGGAATCCATCAATAATCGTTCCTTCCTATAATCTATAATCGCCCTGTGGGACACCATCAGACAAACGACTGGAGAGATCTGGAGGCAGAAACACAGAAACATATGTGTGTGTGTGTGTGTGTGTGTGTGTGTGTGTGTGTGTGTGTGTGTGTGTGTGTGTGTGTGTGTGTGTGTGTGTGTGTGTGTGTGTGTGTGTGTGTGTTGGAAGAGGGACCAATGAGCAGCGTCGAGTACAGAGCAGCTGTCTGTCTCCTTCTGTCTGCTGGCAATAAAGTGTACAGCTGGACCTACTCCATCCAACCACACACACACACACACACACACACACACACACACACACACACACACACACACACACACACACACACACACACACACACAAACTGCTCTACCTGTTCCACTAATGAAGCAGAAACAGTCAGGAAGGGAAAAACTTGTCCAGTAAAACATAATTGTTACCCAGGTGAACGCAGTAAAGACCAAACCAAGCTGGGCTCTGAAGCCTCCGTAAAACTCAAGGACACATTCTTCACCATGTGGGGAGAATCCAGTGTAAGTAACTGTACACCAGCCACGAAGAAGTTCACCATAATATTGAAGCATCAGTGATAAATCGATCGATTACCAACAGCAGATCAATCAGATCCTTCCTACCTTCCATCATCATTCTCAAAAGTTGAACAATGACTGATGGAGAGAACCTTCATGGTTCAGCAGAGGAACAAGTTTCCCATCAGCTCATACAGCAGAGAGGATCTGGAGCCGTGGTGGACCTCGTTCACACGAGTCTCTACAGATAGTCTCCGTTTCTCCAACAAGACAGTCCGGTAATCCTGTCCCCGTTCGCACAGCGACTCCCCCCAGGGAAGGAAACGGTTGCCTTACCTCACATAGAGGGTTCAGAGCCGGCCGCGGGTTCAGGGCTGGATGAAGACTGAAGCAGAGCCTGGCGAGCCTCAGAGCTCTGACAGCTCTGGCATCTCTGCGTCTGAGCGGCTCGTCCAGCGACCGGAGCTGATGCTGTGGGGAGGGAGGAGATCGACGGCAGCGAGAGGGAGAGGGAGTGAGGAGAGAATATCCTTTCTCCCTCTGCAGTCAGACTCCACTCCCACCTACCGCTCTCGTAAATGCCCCCCACCCATTCACCCTCTCAGCAGCATTGTGACTGAAAGCAAAGGAGCTGAAATGGGACATATCAAGGCTGGAAAGGGGGACTGAGAGAAAGAATAGCTGGGACGTGGAACGGGGATGGCTTTGGTGGTGGTGTTGGCGCTGGTGGTGGGGGTCTACCATTAGGAGCAAATTATACCAGGCAAGCCAATGGAGAGCCAGACATGAATAGAATAGGAGGCCTGCATTAACATAGCCCTGAAGGAGCGTGGAGTGAAAGGAACGCCTGACTCCACTTATCAGACACAGAATAAATAGAAACTCAAATTATTTACCCGATCCGAGTTGATTCACTCCAACATTTCAGCCTTTTTAAGTAGCCTGGACAAGGTTGGACTGTTGTGTAACTCACCTCAGCGTTCTGTCTGAAGATACACTTCTACTTCTGAAAATGTTGTTAATTAAGTTCAATTTGGTGTAAATTATCTGGACTCTGAAGCCAGAGTCCACATTTACGTGTTCACACTGTGCCATTCAGTTGTCAAGCCAGGAGCTGACTGCCCTCATTCCATAAGCAGGCTTTTGGCCCCTGAGGTGTAATGAAGCCAATTGTCAATAAAGATTTATAATTTTATTCTACCTCCTCGCTTTCTTTGTATCTTCAGCCAGAGATGAATGACCTGCTCTTACGTTATGATGCGTTTCATCAGTAATGAAATCCTTCACTGAGTGTTGGAGGGGTTCTTAACAATCACACCTGTGGGCAGAAGCCCAGCCAGGGTTGATCAGGCTCTAGTGTGTTTCCAGGTCATCCGGATCCTACATGTCTTCTAAAGAGTCTGTCTTTTTTTTTTACAGTGTAGTCCTGTGACCCCAATGGGCCTGACTGGCCTTCAGGAAGAAGCTAATGAAGTCTCTACCAACACACTGTTCCCCCCATCCCTGCTCTGGCACTCACTACTGCATGAGCTTTTCATTCTTTAACTACAACAGATTGTCTCCCTGGGTTTTGTTGTTTAGTTTGGTTGTTCTCTTTGCAGATGACGTCATGCTGAGTCTCCGCTAACCCAACCAGTACAGGCTGGTTACACAAGGAAGACTGAATGCAGACTGGATCATGGGCTTGATCTGGAGCCTGTCTGTCCTTGAGATCTTTCCTTCAGAAGCCGGGTCTGCTGAGGGTTTGTGACAGGCCCATCCATTCCAAAACAAAATGCTGATTGTCAGCCATGGTCAGTGGAACCACACAGTCCACGAACGACCACAAGAGACGAGGACTTACGCAGTGAAGGACCTTTAATTTTCCCTATTAGACTACAGACACACAGTCTCTGTCAAAGATTTATCTGACCTCTTCAAGAAGCAAAAATAAATCACTTTCCTTCCACTTCCTCACCATCATCATCGCTGCCTTCACACCCCCAGATTAGTTTGTGGAGCTCTGAAGGATCCATGTGGATCCAAGCATTAGTTATTGTCATCGCCGGTTCATCCACGCTTTCCACTGCCAGGGGGGTGGGTGATCTGTCACACTCCAGATTTAGTCATGGACCCTCTATAATTCCCTCATGTGATGGCCAGAGGGAGGGGCATCACTGGGATGACACATCCAAGAGTACCCCCCCCCCCAAGTACTGCTGAGCTTCCCTGGAACATAGTGGTGGGCCAACACCACCAGCCTCCACAATTAACCGGTGGCGATACACACACACACACACACACACACACACACACACACACACACACACACACACACACATACACACACACACACACACACACACACACACACACACACACTTAACCTAACATGTGCAGCAAAATCAAGTCAAGCCATTTGTTTTCAGGATTTGCTCCGGGTTCCAGTGCTGATCTTCATTTCCACTGGTTCTGCACTGGAGAACCTGATGTAAACTGGTGGAATGGACTCAAATAAACACATGAACAAACACAGGAACAAAGCGTTCAGGAGGACCTGGGGGAACGCTGTGTATACCAGCCCCTCATCTGAGAAAAATCATGAACCTTAAAGGGCAAAGAGATGGACCTGTGAAGAGCTTCATGGGTCAGTGAGGAGGAGGAGTCAGTGAGGAGGAGGAGTCAGTGAGGAGGAGGAGTCAGTGAGGAGGAGGAGCTTCATGTCAGTGAGGAGGAGGAGGACACTGATGGGACCTCTGATCACAGAGGGAATGATAATGACCTTCATAAAGAGTTCTCCTTTCAGCTGATGGATCTAAATGAAATGACTCTGGTCCAGTCATGCAAGTATTATCTGTTTCTTTAAAAAGCAGTAAAAAATAATGAAAAGGTTTAAGGAAACAATCAAGTCTCAAAGGCTGAACATCTGTAAAGATCAGAATCTTGTGAGTGCAGCTTCACACTGAACGTTGTCGGGTAGGTGTGCCGGGGGTTTCATCTTCTCCCTGTCAACAGAAGCTACTCAGGCAGAAAATACCCCCCTCTATCTCGTACAGACAGCACAATAGCACCTGTGTGTGGGTACGGGGCGATAAACCACCAATGACTGGTGGGGCCCCTAATTCATTTTCATCCCCCGTCCCCTGGGAGAACATCTCTGGTCTGGAGCCATAGATCCTTGGAAACGTCTTCTGGCAGTAATGACACCGTTTCAGTGAGATGATACTGGGTTATGTGTAGCTCCCGTTTCAAGACTCTTCATCTCTCCATCTGCTCCTCACCCTCCTTCACTCTTTCTCCACTGGTTTCCCCTCCTCCCAGTTTGTAACGGTGTGCCTCGTCAACTTTCAGAGAAGTGAGCTGAGTGAATTTCCCAGACGACACTTCACGCCTGCACCTTCTCCTGCCATCCAACTGTTCTCCAGAAGCAGACGTCTGCTTGGTGGAGCCCATGTTATTTCCCTCAGAGTACAGTAATACTCATTCAGTCGCCGTCACCTGACAAGAGACACGGAGGGACCGCTGTGATGATAAAACATTAAACCAGTGCACTCTGGACTGGGGGCTCTTCTGGCAGACACCTCCAGGCGTGGCGTCTAGTTCTCCTGTGGCCATCAGACGCATTCACGTAATCATCAGCCAGTCGTGGAGGTCCAGCAGCTCAGTGACGTACGTCTACCTCACTAATCACTACGCTAACACAGTGAAAGAGAGTGGTCCAGCATCATCACCATCATCACCATCATCACCATCACCATCACCATCATCATCACCGCTGCTCTACCTCTGTCCAGCAGGGGTTCCACTGGTCCTCATGTGTTCATGCTTTGTTTTCAATTTACACTCATGAAATCATTGGAGCCCACAGTTGTCCAAAACCTTCACAGCGTGGTGAGCGCTGCAGATCATTGGTGGCTGACAGTGCTTAAGTTCTCTCACTAGTGACAGACTGTCGTCAGTAACTGTGAGCTAATCGTTGCACCCAGTGCTAGCCCTATCTGTTGCTATCGCCTCCATCCACACACAGCTCCTTTCCTTTCATATACCACCACTGATACCATCTGCCTCCAGCTCCTCCACACTCCTCCATTCACTGATGACCTTCACTCGTCCAACACTTTGTGAGCAGCATCTGTCGCCCTCAACATTCTACACCAGCCATTGTTCTGTTCCCAGGGTGGCCCTGCTGACCCTCTGCTAGACAGAAATAAAAGGTTTCTGCCTTTAAAGCATTCTGGGTGTCTCTAACACTGAATGTTCCACACACCACTGCTGGCAGCCCCACCACTGCCTTTACCTCCAGGCTCTGCTGCTCGTCCATCAGCTCCCTGCTGACCTGCACCGGGTGACTGTCGGTGTCTAGAACTCCCTGTACCTGGACAAGCCTCTGCTGACCAATCAGCAGCCCTGCACAGAAATAACTTCCTGCTTTTACGAGCTTTCTCCTCCTGCCTTCAGCGCTGTCTCAAACACTACGCTGACAGTCTGATCACATTTACATAAAGACACTGCTAGCTCACCCATTGGTCAGGCAATGCTTCAACATGTCTGTCTCAAGCCGTCTGTTTGTTCCCCTGTTTTCGCTACAGTTTTGTGAAATTGATGACAAATTTCCACATTTTGTACATTTAAGTTAGTTAAGTCAGTCTTTAGTGACACCACCAGCGTCTGGACTCCATGGGGACGTAGATCCTACCGATGATCAGGACCTTCAAGCTCAGTCTATGATTTTTAACACCCTCATCATATTGTTTATCCCATTAAGCGTTTGTAGACTCTCTAAATTGAACAAACTTTATTGACAGGTGCAGCAGGTTGAAGCATTGTGAAAACAAGACTGGCTGTTGTCCAAAATTATTCAACACTATTTGAAATCCAATTTATGAACTGCAAAGAGCAATGCAATCAATCAATAGCAATATTCGATAGCTTAATTGTTGTGCTAGTATTCAAGTGAGCACAGCACCGTTGGACAGCTTCATCCATTGGCAGGAAGAGGAAACGGGAAAGGTTGCCTGGAGCACCTCTAATGGGCTCGTCTTGACTCGGTGTAATTGGTGGCATTCACATGAAGGAAAGAGCAGATCCCAGTGAAGGGAGACCGTCTTCCACTCAGAGTGAGACCCAATTATACGACGGAGCCATGGAGGATGTCAAAGGGGGCCACACGTCACCTGCCACGGGCGTGTGACCTGGAAAGACCTGTTTACCACATTAAAAATGGATCACAAGGTAATAAGGGCCTCACTTCCATCCCTGCCTCCCTCTCAACGTCCTTCATCCATTATGTAGAGGGGAGGAGGTGAACGGTGCAGCTCCATTCCTCAGGGAGGGGCCCTCGGACAGAGACCCTGCCCACCCCTCCTCCTCCATCAACTCGTGAAGACCCCGTCCCCTCCCTCAAAGAACGTGATAATAACTGATGGGAAACGTCATCCAGGAGATGAGCAGTGAGGAAAGTGTCTGAGATGAAGCCGACAGCCAGTTAAACAAGGAGAACAGCCTATTAGCAGTGATCCATAATTCATCACACTGGGAATAATGGACCCCACCAGCTTTCATCAGAAACCAGTTTGCTGTTTCAGCAGTTCAGATGTGAGCATCAGATTTCCAGCTGGATAAGGGATTGTTGGGCAGACAGACCTGAAGGACGCTAACGGTCCAGCCTCTTCTTCTGGCTGCTTCCTGGATGTGTCTGAAGGTGTTTCAGCCTCCATGTGCTGCCAGGCTCAATCTCTGACTCTTTAACCAATCAGCATGTTTCCTTCCTCTGATTGGAGGGTCAGAACCTGTCATTACAGCCATATTTGCCTTTTGTTACACCAACAGTAGCTGATGCAGGACAGAACGTTGATTTTTACTGAACAATCTGCTTTCAAGGTGTTCTTTTCCAGAAAAGTGAAATATTGTGAGAAGTTGGACACGAGCTTGTTTGCCTAGTTTGACTCACGGTTCCTCCTCAAACTTTTCTTTAATACTAAAGTGCTTTAAACAGTCTATCAGAGTGTTTTAAAGGTAATACAGATAGAAGGTGGTTTAATATCAGTATGGGGGGGTTCACAAATGTTTAAATTACCCTAAATAATAAGATAGTTTGTCGCTATATCACAGAATTTTGTTTTCTGCGGGTTGTTCCTGGAACACATTGACCGTAAATCACGAGGGATTACTGTACATGAATTGTTTCCATATAGCAGTAAATTTAAAAAAAGATACTTTTTAATTTTTCTTTTGCTTTTTTGAGTAAAATTAATCAGGAATTATTTGGTTGTTTGTCTTTCATGTGGCCTTACAATGAACTGGCATCTCATCCAGGGTGTACCCCTCCTCTCGCCTATAGCCAGAAGACCCATGACCCACAATGAATGAATGAATACTTCATGTCCAGCGGTACTGAAACTGATTTCCTTCCACACACAGTTTATACTGCTGCACACAGCTGTATAAACAGCCAATGAAGGCCCTCAACAGTTTCAGGACATTGTGTGTGTGTGCTGTGGCCCCTGACCTCTGACCTGCAGCCAATCCCCATCCACCCTTTGGGCTGCAGCATGTGGCACCGTGTTGGAGCAGACTCAGCTAGCATGTAAGTGTTGCTTCATTTACTCTTTGGAAAGTTTTCACACACACACACACACACACACACACACACACACACACACACACACACACACACAGTGTTAAGGTGTGGGTATCCTGGATGTCAAGGAGGTAGACATGAATGGAAACTCAGAGACTCTAAAGTGAAGAACCTGCTGAATGAATCTGACGTCCTTTGTGAGGGAACCGGAGCTGGAGATGTCTCCAGCCACCTCCCTACCCCAGAAACATGCCGCTGAGGCGGACCGGTCACTCCACATTGACCATAGGTCAACTAGGATAGGCTCCGGAATAAACACACAACCCAGATTCAGAAACGCAGCTGAAGATGAGACTTTTATGGACCATTATCATAATTATTATCTTGTCTTCAAGAAAACGAACAAATGAACCAACGAATGAACCAATGAACCCGTTCTGATCTACTACACCCCTCCATCAGGAGTCAGACACATCCACAGCCTTTAGCAGCATATCTGTATACATCAAACTGACATTTACTGCATGAACTTGGAATATTCATCCACCAGACCAGCTCTAATTTGTGGTGAACAGCAGGAATCCATCAATGAATGGAGATCTTATTTTAAAGGCAGGTCTCTCCTTGTGCTTCAGACCATTCTAAATAACCGTAGGTAACACACACATCAGCCCAGGTCTTGTTTTCTGCTGCCGATCCTGCGTGACTCATTTCTATACGGAATCCGTATCACACACATCACGTCCCTCCAGAGACGCTCCTTATCTCTTCTATTTTAAGCTTTGCAGACGGGCGCCTATGGAACAGCGTGATGGATCTGACCCCAAGCAGCGGCGTCCAAGCTCATATTTAACATCACAGGTGGAGACAGACGCACAGCGAATACATGTCAGACTTTACTGCCTTTAAATTAGAGCGTCAGGGGGTTCAAAGAATTCCTACCAGCCTGTAAAGCCAAAGCCAGAGCGACAAAGCTATGATTTAAATATGATTTATGTCAGGAACCACAACAGTTAGAAACTGACGAGGAACCAGTTTGATAATGTCAAGTCAGGAGGAAGCTGCACCATCGCAGATAGAATTCATTTATTCAAATCCTTAGCGTGTACCAACACACAGCTAGTTCACGCAGCGCAAAGAGAAACTACAGGTACACCTAGCTAAAGGTACACCTAGCTAAAGGTAGACCTAACTAAAGGTAGACCTAACTAAAGGTAGACCTAATTACAGGTACACCTAGCTAAAGGTAGACCTACCTAAAGGTAGACCTGTTTGTTAGTGGCATTAATGAACACATGTCTGAAACATGTTCCTCTTCCTACTGAGCTGTACTAAACATGTCATCATGCATGTATCTCCACTACATTTTAGTAGCTTGATTGCTAGTAAATGTGTGTAAATTGTTTCGCAATAAATTTGCAAGAAATGAATACAAAATTGTGGACTTTTTTTTCCGACTCTATTTGAACCATTAAGCTCCATCAGCGTTTCCTTTCATTCTGACCACTAACGGTATATTTCATCGAGGTGTGAATGATGATTTTGTCTCCGGTGATTGTTGTCTCAACACAAGAGAAACTTTTATTGAAGTACGTTAATCTTTGAGCTGCAAAGCACAGCTGCTCTGTCCCTCGTTTGTCATGCAGGGTCACGCGTGAAACACGGAAACCTATAAAACGCAGCGATCATTCACACACTGGTGTTCTGCTCCTCCATGGATGCACTGATGTTATTTATAGGACTCCTATAAGGAGTAAATATTTAAACAACAAAGTTTGATTGATTGATTAAAAAACGAAATGTCTTGCTCCTTTTTGCTTTGCTTCATGTGAAGCCATTATTCAGACCCGTTTATCTCTAAGCGGTGAGTTCCAGAGCGGTGTAATAAGAACCACATCATGTCTCTTTAGTGTCGTTTTCATCCAGAGTGAAGTAACGTGCAAAGCCATGGGTGTAAAGTGGCTTCTCAGTGGTGTTATTGGGTCTACAGCCGTGTTTCAGAACAGCCTCCACCTCCGTCCTACAGAGGCTCCAGTCAGAGCTCAGAGCTCCATTCAAGCCCTCAATCTCTTTATGGTCGCTTTACCACAGTCTGTCTGGGCAAAGGTTTCAGGCCTGCGTCTTTCCCTCTTTTGTCTGCTCCCCCCTGGAACATGAATGGGAGTTTGGGACCTGAACAAAAGGCAGATCATGGGTGTGTTGGAGGGACAAATGAGCTTAGTCTGGGTAATGGCAGCCAAAAGGAAAGGGAGGTCCAGGGAAGTATAGAGGCTTACCTAAGAGCAGAGCAGGAGGGGAGATGGGTTCCCTGTCAGGGTGGGGGACAACACAACCAACACTGTCTGCAGGCAGAGCAGGAAGAAAGGGTTGGGGGGGGTCACAGGAAGAGGAGCGCCAGCTCATCATAGTCTCTAGGTGATGACTTTCACCATCAGCAATGTGGAAGCTGTGAGCTGTGATGGTCTGAGGAGAACATCTACTACAGATTCATGGGTCTGGGTCTATAGGTTGGGTCTTTTCTTAGGTAATTATCATTACACTCATCAATCCCTGAGGTGTGACTGAAAACAGAAACATAAATTAGTGTCTTCCTCTCATGAGAACTTGTGTTGCTGTACTATTCTGAAAACATATTCAGTCTGTTTTGCTCTAGTTTTGGTTGCAAGTCTTCTGAGAAGACGACATCTCTGCAGGAATTCTCATTGGTCTAAATTATTTCAAATTCATCCAATTGCCAATCTGTTAACAAACCTACTAAATTTATCACATTTTCCTGTTATTTGCAGAAACTACATTGTGAAATTGAGTTGACAAGATAATGTTTGATGACCATAAACAAAATAAGGTAAATTGGTAGAAATCCACTGATTAGTGCTAAACAACCCTCTAAGATGTGTTTATTAGAGCATCATTTCTCAATTTGATCCTCTAAAATTAATTTATACATAAATATCTGAAATGCCCATGTATACCTCTATATATACCGTAACAACTTTGCAATAGCCAGTGATCAAGATCTTTTTCAAGAATCAAGACAAAACCTTCTTGTGCAGAAGAGCTGCAAATGAAATTTCTTTAAATACCGTTCTCAGAGAAATGCCATCTAAAGTTCCTCTTCCTCTAGCCTTGGCTGCTTTCTTAAAAGATGCTTTTTGTGCACCCCCCCCCTTACTGCTCCTTCCACAGAAACACTCGCTGTCCACATCATTACCCCCTCCCCCCTCGTGTTTCATTTTCTTCTTCTATTAGATTTTCATGTCACTGTCAGCCACAGCTCTCTGTTGTGCGGCGCTGAGACGACAGACGAGTGAGTCTCTCCTGCGAGTGCAATTAGCCTCCATAGCGTGTTCAATGCAGCGCCTCCACGCCTCTGCAGGCATCAACGGTGTGCTATAAGGCACAGACGTCTCTGTAGGGATCTCAGAGGAGGCCCTCACACATGTGGCATGCTTGGCTCACTCCTGTGTGGATATGTTCCGATGCCCATGAACCAGCTACGGGTAAACAGCACCCAGGTCGATGGAACCTGATCATCTTGGCAGGAAATCAACAGAACAAATAAACCTGGAACCCCAAGACATTACTGTTTATGTCACAGATAGTGTAGCCAAGGCAGATGTTCCCTGGCGGTAAAGGCTGGGCAGACCTCCACACCCTTCACACACATATTGACAGTAGACCAAAGCCAACAGTCTCTTTGGGAGACATTATAAAGAGAACAGAACGACATCTGAAGAGAGGCACATACACATTCACTACTATCCGTTCACCAGTGCTCGTGTCCACCAGTACCGTCTTCCTGAGGCTTAACAAGTCTCTAAAGACTCCAACTGATCCAGAATGCTGCTGCATGGGTTCTGAGAGCTGGTGTGAGACACCACATCTCTCCAGTGATAGTTTCTCTGAAAGGGCTCCTAGCATTTATTACCAAAGAAGAACGTTGTGTGTCAAGGAAGCAGTTTGTTGAGGTTCCTCAAGTCTCCAAAAGCAGAAAGGAACCAGAGCCTTCAGTTATCAGTTGAAACCCCTCGGTCCAGGAGGTAGACCCTCTCCACAGTAAGACCTCCAGAGTAAGACCTTTCAGTCAAGCTCAATTGAGGCTGTCTTGGGCTTCCTCACAGCTGATTGGTTAGGACTGGCTGTGATGCAATGATCTTCGATCTCCTCCTCATCTTCTCCTTTGGAGATTGACTTCAACTCATTCATGACCGTTTAGCTCTTTGTGTTTTTATCTCGCAGGTTCAGGGTTTGAATCATGGTTTGAACTACAGCTTGGGTCCTGGATCATGTCCATGTATACTGTTATTACTGTTATTACTGTTATTACCATCTGATTGCGTTTCAGGGTTCATGTTCATAAAGAACGTGTTATTGAGTTGATAACAGTCTTCTTCTTTTCCTTTGGGCTTTTCCCTTCAGGGGTCTCCACAGCCAATAAATTGTGCCTCCATCTAACCCTGTCCTTTGCATCCTCCTCTCTCACACCAACTACCTTCATGTCCTCTTTCACTACATCCATAAACCTCCTCTTTGGTCTTCCTCTAGGCCTCCTGCCTGGCAGTTCAAAACTCAGCATCCTTCTACCAATATATTCACTATCTCTCCTCTGGACATGTCCAAACCATCTCAGTCTGGCCTCTCTGACTTTATCTCCAAAACCTCTAACATGTGCTGTCCCTCTGATGTACTCATTCCTGATCCTATCCTTCCTGGTCACTCCCAGAGAGAACCTCAGCATCTTCATCTCTGCTACCTCCAGCTCTGTCTCCTGTCTTTTCCTCATTGACACTGTCTCTAGACCAAACAACATCGCTGGTCTCACCACAGTTTTGTACACCTTACCTTTCATTTTAGCTGAAACTCTTCTATCAGACATCACACCTGACACTTTTCTCCACCCGTTCCATCCTGCCTGGACACGTTTCTTCACCTCTTTTCCACACTCTCCATTGCTCTGGACTGTTGACCCTAAGTACTTCAAATCCTCCACCTTCTTGATCTCTTCTCCCTGTAACCTCACTCTTCCACTTTGGTCCCTCTCATTCACACACATGTACTCTGTCTTACTGCGGCTAACCTTCATCCCTCTCCTTTCCAGGACAAACCTCCACCTCTCTAGCTTCTCCTCCACCTGTTCCCTGCTCTCACTGCAGATCACAATGTCATCTGCAAACATCATAGTCCATGGAGATTCCTGTCTAACCTCGTCTGTCAGCCTGTCCATCACCATAGCGAACAAGAAGGGGCTCAGAGCTGATCCCTGATGCAGTCCCACCTCCACCTTGAACTCCTCTGTCACACCTACAGCACACCTCACCACTGTCTTACAGTCCTCATACATGTCCTGCACCGCTCTAACATACTTCTCTGACACTCCAGACGTCCTCATACAATACCACAGTTCCTCTCTGGGCACCCTGTCATAAGCTTTCTCCAGATCTACAAAAACACAATGCAGCTCCGTCTGGCCTTCTCTGTACTTCTCTATCAACATCCTCAAAGCAAATACTGCATCTGTAGTACTCTTTTTTGGCATGAAACCATACTGCTGCTCACAAATGCTCACTTCTGCCCTTAGTCTAGCTTCCACTACTCTTTCCCATAACTTCATTGTATGGCTCATCAGCTTTATTCCTCTGTAGTTGCCACAACTCTGCACATCTCCCTTGTTCTTAAAAATGGGCACCAGCACACTTCTCCTCCACTCCTCAGGCATCTTCTCACTATCTAAGATCCTGTTGAACAACCCAGTCAGAAACTCTACTGCCACCTCTCCTAGACACTTCCAAACCTCTATGTGTGTGTGTGTGTGTGTGTGTGTGTGTATTGGTTCAAACACGACCCACATGCTAACCCAGAATCACACAGAGAGCAAGCAGACGTGTCTGAGAAACCAAGATAATCATCTACAAAGAAAACCTAAGAGCTGCAGAGGGCATTACCAATTGATGTTTATTCAAACATATTATTGCAATGTACTGTACATGTACTTTGAATCGATGTGGACTGTATTTAAATGTTAGGGCCATGATCAGAGAAATGAAAGGTATTTGTCATGAGGATGTAAACTTTAATGGGTTCTCTCTCCTGCTTTAATGACGGAGCAGTGAAGGAACGTGGGGCATAAAGGAAGACCTTTCTTCGTTCTTCTTTCTCCTTCACTTACTCCTGTTTTCCTAAGGTTTTTAGGATTTAATTTATGTCAAACTATGGAATATCCTGAAAGGAGACAAACTGCTGTCCAAACATGATCTGGTTTCAAGAGAGGTGCAGACACATGACCTTCACAAGGGCTTCAACAGTGTTGAAGGGTCTTCAAGGTCATTACTTGTGATCATTTGTATGGTACGTTTTCTAAATCATAATGGATTCAGATGTAAAAATGTATATATTTGGTTATAAATTGTATACATACACTTATCAATGTATAGATTCTGTATGTTTCAGCCGTGTACGGAATGCATTTATGTTATTGGACAACTTGTGTTCTGATGCTGTAAAGAGATCTGAGTGCTGCTCTGTTCCACACATCCATTATATTTTATCTTCACAGATGAACCATCAGGATGAACCATCAGGATGAACCATCAGGATGAACCATCAGGATGAACCACCAGGATGAACCATCAGGATGAACCATCAGGATGAACCATCAGGATGAACCAACAGGATGAACCAACAGGATGAACCATCAGGATGAACCAACAGGATGAACCATCAGGATGAACCATCAGGATGAACCATCAGGATGAACCAACAGGATGAACCATCAGGATGAACCATCAGGATGAACCATCAGGATGAACCATCAGGATGAACCATCAGGATGAACCAACAGGATGAACCAACAGGATGAACCATCAGGATGAACCATCAGGATGAACCATCAGGATGAACCATCAGGATGAACCATCAGGATGAACCATCAGGATGAACTCTGTCACCACTTTCGTCCCTGAACCCAGAGCTGTGGTCATTCAGAGCTCTGGTCCCTGATTGGTTAGAGTTCAGGACCTCTGATGGAAGCTTCGTCCAGTGAAACCAGTCGACATCACAGCAACCTGAACTTCACCAAGACGCACCGCCAACTTCACGTCTGCAGTGATTGATCCACAACAATTGGTAGTGTGTTCTGTAACTGATACTGATTGGTAGTGTGTTCTATAACTGATATTGATTGGTAGTGTGTTCTATAACTGATATTGATTGGTAGTGTGTTCTATAACTGATACTGATTGGTAGTGTGTTCTATAACTGATATTGATTGGTAGTGTGTTCTATAACTGATATTGATTGGTAGTGTGTTCTATAACTGATATTGATTGGTAGTGTGTTCTGTAACTGATATTGATTGGTAGTGTGTTCTGTAACTGATATTGATTGGTAGTGTGTTCTGTAACTGATACTGATTGGTAGTGTGTTCTGTAACTGATATTGATTGGTAGTGTGTTCTGTAACTGATATTGATTGGTAGTGTGTTCTGTAACTGATATTGATTGGTAGTGTGTTCTGTAACTGATATTGATTGGTAGTGTGTTCTGTAACTGATATTGATTGGTAGTGTGTTCTATAAACATAATTGTGAGGATAGGTTAGTATTTTCCTCGTGCCCCCCCCCCCCCCCCCCCCCCCCCCCGTCGTAGACGTGCAGCAGTCTCTTCCCAGCCTGCAGGCCTGTCTGTGTGTTAATGATTCATTGTGTGCTGAGCAGTGATGGAGAATCAAAGAGGGGGGTTTGGGGCATTAGGGGCTAATACGTGTCTATTAATCATAAAGCGGCTGCAGACGTTCCAGTGATCTCCAGAGGTGTAGACTGTCTATTTATTCTCTCAGCCTGTCAGTTGTTTGGAACGGAGGAGGGGTTCATGTGGACCCCTGCTGTGTTCACTTATGGAGCCTCACAAATGTCTCACAAATATGAATCACTTCCACGTTTTCCCCAGAGCCTTTCTTCAGAGATGGGAGCTCCGTTTGAATTTTAATTCACAAAAACGACAGAAGGAGACACAGAAGAGAGGAGATCAACATCCAGCTATGGAGCTGGAGGCAGAACTTCTGAATGTGCTCTCAGGCCATGACCCAGAGCGGTACTAAACCCTGGTTCTCAGAAAACACATTGCCTCCGTTTGTCTGTCCCACGGGGCCATTACTGGCCCCCCCAGCGTGGGAGGGCTCCAGGAACGACGTTCTCCCTTATGGATGTGTTTGAGAGGTGTAAATTAAATCAGATCACATCAGACTTCATTATCTAAGGCACATTTAACACTTTCCTCTCAGGCAGCCATCGTGGACTGCAACCCTCTACATGTATGTACATGTATGTATATGTATGTAAACTTAAATTATATATATATATATATATATATATATATATATATATATATATATATATAAATGGCTTTGTAATCGGTCATGCCAAATTTGTTGAAACTATAAAACTAATTTTATGAAATACAGTAGTAAAATACTTTTCGTATGTCATCTTTTCTGCCTAAAGGCCCAAACCTTATAAATAACAGTTTCTACATGTGGTCTTCATTAAAACAGATAAACACTCCCTCCCCCCGCCGGCCGGCCCACCAGTCAGAAGGTTGCCCACCCCTCATCCTCCAGACACCCTACATTGTGTAGAACTAGTGATGTGAAACACTGGGGTACTATGCACACTTACTTTTTTTAAGTCATTGTTACATTCATTGTGCAGAAATGGAGAAAATGTCTTTTATCCTAAAAACGCTCTTCCTGATGACACGAGGTCAGCAGCCTGATCATGTGATGACGTGTTCAGGACGCTTCAGATCACGCTGATTCAGCCTCGTCACGACCGTCATTCTGTGTGAATCCTACCCTCACGTTGTTCCTACCTCTGAAATACACAGTGCGTTTTGTTCTGCTTGCCCCCCCTGAACACACCCCCTCACACTGCAGACTTCTGCCAACACAATCCACAGAGCCCAGATCCTCAAAGCAGGTAAAAGCTGGGGGAGGACTTTGATTCAACTTTGAAGAGTTCCTTCACAATGACTGAAGATCAAGATGTTTAATGATGGTTGTCAATAGAGACGCATTCATGTCTAAGATGAAGTTTGGGCAGATTTCCCCCCCCCACCACCACACACACACACACACACACACACACACACACACACACACACACACACACACACACACACACACACACACACACACACACACACACACACACACTAATGTCAATATCTCCTCTAACTCTCCTAGTTGTGGGTGAAAGTTGTTTTATTGGTCTCAGCAGATGTGCCCCACATCTGTGTGCCTCCAGCTCTTCTACCTGAAACACACTGAATCCCACCTGGTAGAAACAGGAAGGAGAGCTGAGGGGTTGTGTGTGAAACACTGGTGTAATAATCACACACTGCTGGGACGCTGGAATGTAATAGCTAGCTGAACCGAACAGCCGTGGGTCCTCACCAGGTTTATTCACACTCACTGATAATATTCACACTTGAACACAGGTGTGGTCACTTTGTCCACAGATGTGTGTGCAGGAACACTGATGCTGCTAACACCAGTCTGGTATGCTCAGCAATGAAGCTACAGTCTCGGTATCAACAACCCATAATTACAGAGGCCACTCTGTGTGAGAGCAGAGAGCATGCTGGGTAATTGCCCCTGAGATCACCAGAGGAAGCATTGCTCCTTTATGTCAAGCATGAAGAGCGAAAATTCCTTCCAAGACCAAACTAGAACCAACGCAGTTACAGACTGCAACATCCTGCAACACCCCTGAATTCAAAATTTTACCCTGACCTACTTGCATAGGTCAAAGATTAAAGCTAGTGCTCTGACCTACTGTCATAGATCAAAGCACTAGCTTTGATCTATGGTCTTACTCACGCTGGCCTTCTCCCTCATCTTTCTATCTTATCTGGTTCCTGAGTGGACAAAAGTTCAAATCTGACACTGACAATTACATCACCGCTTTGAAGCGGGATGGAAAAATGACGCTCAACAAATATTCAGATGGAACGGCTGGTGCTAGCATGACTGCTGCACGTCTGTTAGCGCCACCTGCCCAATAACGCAGGCATTACAGAAGACCTACTGCACCCCACCAGCACCCACTCCTTCTGCTCTGTCGGCCAGACTACGCCATGTCTTCCTGATGTAAATGGACTTTACCTACATTTCTAGTCTGACCCAAAGCTCTTTACAGTACACTTCAGGAGAAACAGGAGTTTGGTGTGTTGCCCAAGGGTACTTTGACATGTGCACTGGGGATTGAACCACTGACCTTCTGTTGATAACCAGTCTACCACTGAGCAACAGTCATCCAGGGTCGTTCAGACTGAGTCATGTCTGGTCTTGGTCCAGTGGACACAGTCCTGGGCCTTTAGTCACCCATTCAGTGGCTTCAATCACCTGTGTGATGGGTCATCTTTATTCTTTAGAAGGGATGCCCCCCCCCCAACGAATCTCCTTCTGGGTGTTAGCATGCTAGTCATTTTATGCTACCTTACCTGCTACAACAGTCGTTGTGCTGCTGTCAGGGTTCTGCAGGGCTGATTCGTTGGTTCTGATTATTTTCTGTGAACGTTGCAGCAGAGTGTTGCTTTCTCTCACTATCAACCATTTAAACATGAACGTCAGGATTTATGTCATTATGTTTATTCTTGAATTAAAATTTGCTCATTTAAAGTGTCTTCCTCTATTCTGAACGAATTCTAGAGGAGCTTCTTTTGTTAATTTTGATTGAGTGTTCATCCCCATTTGCGTTGTTATTTTACTGATTTGGTTTGTGCAGCTCGTCGGTTCAGTCCTGCATCAAGGTGCCTTTGTTTGTTTTGTATTGTTTTTCTGTATTGCTTTTGTGTAAATACTCATGACCAATCAATTCTCCTTGTCCATCTGGAATGGCCTGTACAGAGCAGTTAATTACACCACACACACACACACACACACACACACAGGCCATTAAAATGTGAGACAGGATCCCAGTGGGCTGCAGCTGCGTCAGAAAGAGCTGATGGTTCCTCGTATCTCCAGCCCACAGCCAACCCATCAGAGGAGTCTGTTGTCCAGGAGAAACCGTCTGTAGTTCTACATGTTAGTGGGATTTCATGTATGTTCAACTGAAAACATCCACATGAAGGAGATCAGCTTCTCTGATTCCTATCAGTTCTATTGGCTTCACCTCATTTGGGAAATACAGCTTCTGTATCAGGTCAGGAGGGAAACAGCCTTCTGTTAATTAGGTGCTGATGGTTCGATTCCCGTTGTAGGTGTCAAAGAGTCCTCAGGTCAGACAATGGACCACACATCGCTTGGGGTGGGGAGTTTTAATCCAGATTTAACTCTGCTGATGATTGGAGGAGAAATCTAACTATAGATTATTATGGATTCTCATTTAATGAGCGTTTAGAGCCTCAGTCCCTCAGCCTCAGTCTCTGAGGGACAGTAACAATGGAATAGAGGTCTCAGTTGTCTCCATTATTGGGGGCATTTACTTCTCTGAACCACCTGACATCAGGGCCATTCTTACACCTGTGTATTTAGGCTCCACCTCCTTTTTGTCCCGTAATTGTGCTCAGGTGAGTTGTGAGCCCAACATGAATCCAACCTATCAGGCACCGTTGAGGTGCTCCTGCACCTGGAGCGTTTCTGTTCATTCAGCTCCAGCTCCTTGACATTCTGACCCCGTTTCCCTAAAACCAGCCCCCTTCAACGGCAAAGGAGCAAATGCACCAGTATGTACCTAATGATATGCACAAGGAAGACTGCAGCACAATTCTAGTGATGCAGAGATCACTGTCTACGCCGCAGGGATGTCTTTCTGATCAACAGCCAATGGGATGCTGCGTAACTAATACAAACAATATTGATTACCTCACATCAGCTGCAGAAATGTGTCCTTGTGTCTTCACACCATCAGCTGTGTGTGATAAACACACACGTCTGAATGTCATGTCACTGAATTTCCCTCAAGATCAACAAAGTGTCTGTCTGGACATCCGTCCACCGACAACTCCTGCCTTTTTGCCCCCCGTCTACCTCCACTGGTTCACCCCAACATGGATGTGGATTTAGATCTGGACATCTAGCACTTTAGTTTTGAGTTGACGCCCTCTCGTGTCCCTCCATCAGTGGTTGGGGGTGCTGGTAGTCCTGCTGGGGGTGCTGGTAGTCCTGCTGGGGGTGCTGGTAGTCCTGCTGGGGGTGCTGGTAGTCCTGCTGGGGGTGCTGGTAGTCCTGCTGGGGGTGCTGGTAGTCCTGCTGGGGGTCTGGTCTGACAGCACAACTCAGAACTGACTAGTTTTACTCCATCAGGGATTTGTTTAATCCAAATCTTTTCAGCAGCTCAGTTTTACGACTCTTCAAATGGCTTCAGATCCTCACAGCAGGAGCCCCCCCCCCGCCACTGGGTCCCAGCAACAGATGAAAGCCCCCCCCAGAATGAAAAGACAACTTTTCCAGAACAAATTAAAGATATCATAGTTCTGTAGGTTGATCTTGGATTCTGAACGCCCTAAGAGCTAATGCTAAAGTCAGCATTTAATATTAGTGTGTGTGTGTGTGTGTGTGTGTGTGTGTGTGTGTGTGTGTGTGTGTGTGTGTGTGTGTGTGTGTGTGTGTGTGAGACAGTGTGTGTGTGTGAGACAGTGTGTGTGAGAGAATATTGGGGTGTGGAAATTTTTTTAGCCTTTTCATCTGTTAGCAGTGTGGAGCTTTGAGTATCAGTGGTTCCTGTGGGGCGACTGAGGCGCCTCCAGTTGCCCCACAGAGGCAGATATCATTCCATCAAAAACACCCTCGTGCATCATACTACATAGTATGATACCAGCAGTACTACTACATGGTGTAACTACATAGTATGATACCAGCGGTACTACTACATGGTGTAACTACATAGTATGATACCAGCGGTACTACTACATGGTGTAACTACATAGTATGATACCAGCGGTACTACTACATGGTGTAACTACATAGTATGATACCAGCGGTACTACTACATGGTGTAACTACATAGTATGATACCAGCGGTACTACTACATGGTGTAACTACATAGTATGATACCAGCGGTACTACTACATGGTGTAACTACATAGTATGATACCAGCGGTACTACTACATGGTGTAACTACATAGTATGATACCAGCGGTACTACTACATGGTGTAACTACATAGTATGATACCAGCGGTACTACTACATGGTGTAACTACATAGTATGATACCAGCGGTACTACTACATGGTGTAACTACATAGTATGATACCAGCGGTACTACTACATGGTGTAACTACATAGTATGATACCAGCGGTACTACTACATGGTGTAACTACATAGTATGATACCAGCGGTACTACTACATGGTGTAACTACATAGTATGATACCAGCGGTACTACTACATGGTGTAACTACATAGTATGATACCAGCGGTACTACTACATGGTGTAACTACATAGTATGATACCAGCGGTACTACTACATGGTGTAACTACATAGTATGATACCAGCGGTACTACTACATGGTGTAACTACATAGTATGATACCAGCGGTACTACTACATGGTGTAACTACATAGTATGATACCAGCGGTACTACTACATGGTGTAACTACATAGTATGATACCAGCGGTACTACTACATGGTGTAACTACATAGTATGATACCAGCGGTACTACTACATGGTGTAACTACATAGTATGATACCAGCGGTACTACTACATGGTGTAACTACATAGTATGATACCAGCGGTACTACTACATGGTGTAACTACATAGTATGATACCAGCGGTACTACTACATGGTGTAACTACATAGTATGATACCAGCGGTACTACTACATGGTGTAACTACATAGTATGATACCAGCGGTACTACTACATGGTGTAACTACATAGTATGATACCAGCGGTACTACTACATGGTGTAACTACATAGTATGATACCAGCGGTACTACTACATGGTGTAACTACATAGTATGATACCAGCGGTACTACTACATGGTGTAACTACATAGTATGATACCAGCGGTACTACTACATGGTGTAACTACATAGTATGATACCAGCGGTACTACTACATGGTGTAACTACATAGTATGATACCAGCGGTACTACTTCATGGTGCAACTACATAGTATGATACCAGCGGTACTACTACATGGTGCAACTACATAGTATGATACCAGCGGTACTACTACATGGTGTAACTACATAGTATGATACCAGCGGTACTACTACATGGTGCAACTACATAGTATGATACCAGCGGTACTACTACATGGTGTAACTACATAGTATGATACCAGCGGTACTACTACATGGTGTAACTACATAGTATGATACCAGCGGTACTACTACATGGTGTAACTACATAGTATGATACCAGCGGTACTACTACATGGTGTAACTACATAGTATGATACCAGCGGTACTACTACATGGTGTAACTACATAGTATGATACCAGCGGTACTACTACATGGTGTAACTACATAGTATGATACCAGCGGTACTACTACATGGTGTAACTACATAGTATGATACCAGCGGTACTACTACATGGTGTAACTACATAGTATGATACCAGCGGTACTACTACATGGTGTAACTACATAGTATGATACCAGCGGTACTACTACATGGTGTAACTACATAGTATGATACCAGCGGTACTACTACATGGTGTAACTACATAGTATGATACCAGCGGTACTACTACATGGTGTAACTACATAGTATGATACCAGCGGTACTACTACATGGTGTAACTACATAGTATGATACCAGCGGTACTACTACATGGTGTAACTACATAGTATGATACCAGCGGTACTACTACATGGTGTAACTACATAGTATGATACCAGCGGTACTACTACATGGTGTAACTACATAGTATGATACCAGCGGTACTACTACATGGTGTAACTACATAGTATGATACCAGCGGTACTACTACATGGTGTAACTACATAGTACTACATGGCACCAGCAGCATTTCCCCCCGGTCTGAAGTCCACTGACTCATTGAGGCTGACCCACACTGCCTCAGCACTCAGTCCGTATCTTCATCATGTCTTTATTAGTGTGTCGCTCAGCACCAAGCTGTGATCCTGACTGCTTCACGTGTCCAACACGTGGCAGTGACTCCATATCCTACACAGGACGTGTTGACACGGGACACTGACTTGTCGTCAATGTGTTGCAATGCCCTGACACACCTGTGGTGTTCACTGCCGTCGTGTTAGTGAGACAATCACAGCACAATGCGGGAGTACACAACCGCTACGTTAGCATCACAAGCAGCATCTTTGACAAAGTCGAGTCCAACTGAAAACAGGCTGAAGGAGCAGAAGTGCCGTCAGAAACAAGGTAAAGTAGAACCAAGGCAGTCAGACTACAACATCCCACAACACCCCTGAATTCAAAATTTCACCCTGACCTACTTGCATAGGTCAAAGATCAAAGCTAGTGCTCCGAACCACCACCTTTACAAAACAATGAATTCAGCGGTAAAAGTAGTTATGATGACAAACGGTCTCATTGATTAGCTGTTGAATGAGGAGTTGGGTTTGTTGGTTTGTTGGTCCCGTCTCAGCAGGTCAGGGGTTCTGGTGTTGGTGATGTTACATCAGCAGCTACAGTGACGGCTCCTTACTGCATTAACACACCACAGACCGGTGGTGACACTGGTGGTGGTTGTGGTAAACACAGACACCACGTTGTCGTTGACGTACGAGGACAGACGTGTGTTCACCGTCTTTGTTGCCTCCAGACGTGTTGTAGGTTGACTCTACATGTTTGAACACTGAATCACGCCCAACACAGTACTTCTCTGGACCTCAGCAGTGACACCACAAGGGTTCTGGGTTCCTTCACGTAGACCGCAGGCCGCCATTCCGGCTCTACTGGATTGGCGGCCTGCTGTCTGACCACCTGCACATCACCGTAACCTGGTGGAGGAAGAGGACGACGTTTTAACGGCCACTTAGTGAGAGTGCACTGCAGTGTAAACACATTTACGTGGGGATGTGTGGATCAAACTACTTCACAGACCATTGGGTCGGTCTGGAAGAGCATCACCCCCCCAGCAGCACTCAGACTTCACTCAGCTCATTACTGTCAGATATCAGCAGAACGCTTCCTGATGCAAACACATCGTATCGCTCAATAAATGTGTCCAGCAGCCCCAAGAAACTATAGGTAATCCATCGATCAATAACGTTCCTGGGCAGCTCCTCCAGCAGACGAGCTCGTGGATCATCTCCCGTATCAGGAAGAGGAAAACCTGCTTGGGTCAGCAGTTTATCAGGTGGACAAGTTAAACTTCCAAAACAGTACAGCAGCAGCAAATCACATATTTTATGTTTTTTAATTAACGTTAATTGATATTAAATGTCTGATTGCATAAATTGTCACAATTTGCAGTTATTTTGTGATAAAAATGTGATTTCTGTATGAAATAAGGCTTTAAAATCAAGATGTGTCATCGACATTGTCATGATGACATCATTCTGCAGCTGAGCTGCTGTGATTGGTCGGATCAGCACTGATGCAGCTGTGATTTGTCGGATCAGCACTGATGCAGCTGTGATTGGTCGGATTAGCACTGATGCAGCTGTGATTGGTCGGATCAGCACTGATGCAGCTGTGATTGGTCGGATCAGCACTGATGCAGCTGTGATTGGTCAGATCAGCACTGATGAAGCTGTGATTGGTCGGATCAGCACTGATGCAGCTGTGATTGGTCGGATCAGCACTGATGCAGCTGTGATTGGTCGGATCAGCACTGATGCAGCTGTGATTTGTCGGATCAGCACTGATGCAGCTGTGATTGGTCGGATCAGCACTGATGCAGCTGTGATTGGTCGGATCACCGCTGAGCTGATAGTGACTCCTAACCTCCAAAGACAGTGAAACAAACCCCACCCCTCCATGGCCACCCACCCCCATGAACAGGGAGCAGCCTTCAGGCAGGCTGGGGCGTCTGAGTGTGGAGGGGGGTCTGCAGTCAGATAGCTGGGGGGGCAGCGAGGGCTTCCTCTTCCAGCTTTGTTCTGCTGTTATCTCCAGCAGCAGATGATCCTGACTGCATAAATCACCAGGAATCACCAGCAGCTCACCAGCATGTCGGACTCATCACACATTCACAAGAAAACATCATCTGCATATCGGCTAGCTGGAGGGGTGTGTGTGTGTGTGTGTGTGTGTGTGTGTGTGTGTGTGTGTGTGTGTGTGAGCCTTCATCAACCCTCCTCCTCACCACCACCACCCTGGTTTTAACCCTTCCCTTTCTCCTCACCCTCCTCAGATCTTCATCAGGTCAGTGTTCGGTTGGTGTGAACGGTGACGCTCCTGTCACCACTACCGTATGGACGTTTGAGTCAAAGGGTGAACGCAGAGACTGAGGAGTCAGTGAAGTCCATTTATCTGGTCAGAACCAAAAACTTTTGATTTCTTTGCCTGTGCTGGAATCCAGTTGCCGATACCCTCTAGAAGACCCCCCCAGACGGTCCTGGCTCCTCCCATGGGGTGTTAGCACTGTGAGCGGCCCTCAGACGTGACGCTAACACCAGGAAGCAGCAGCAAGTAGAGATCTGACAACCAGTCACAGGTGGTCCAGGATGTACAAGACCCCCCAGCAGTGTGAAGGTACAGCTTCTGGTCACATGACTCCTCTGGAACAAGTCCTGTGATTCCACCCAGGACTGGAGGCTCCACAGGACATCTGGAGTGTTCCAGCAACCCACTACTCATGGGAATCATGGAACTGGTTCATTCTGGTCATGTGATGGTAGTGATCACATCCACTCTTTAGGGTATCCTCCACAGGAACCCACCTGTGTTCATCAGGTGCATTGTGGGTAGTTGAATGCTTCATGATGATACGTCACCTGTCCGTGTGGCTCTGGGCGTGGCCCTTCATCCCCTCAACAGTCCTGGTCTAATCCCGTCCCCAGACACTGCTAGACCACCTCAGGCCCCCCAGTAATCCCACTGGTCTGGGGCTCAGCCCCCACAAGTAAACCCCCGTCAGGGTCCATTCGTCCACACACCGGTGAGACATGTGACAACCGGCCAATCACGTTACTGCAATCCTACTGTAGAGCATCAACACAGAACGCTGTGAGAACACGACCAAATGTCCACTGGAGTAACTATAGATCACCTCAGTGCCCCCCCCCCCGGTGCCCCCACTGGTCTGAGGCTCAGTGTGTGTATCTGTAGACAGGTAGTCCTCAAGATACAAACATCTGACTTAGAGATTTATAGATACGAACATCAAATACCTACAACCATTCAAACACACACACACACACACACACACACACACACACACACACACACACACACACACACACACACACACACACACAGGAAAGTTTGACCCAATCCGTGTTTCTAGAGGGGGGAGGAACCTGGAGAACCACACAGACATGAGAACATACAAATCACACAGAAAGGATTCAAATCCAAAGGACAGCACCGCCCACTGGGCTGTACCCCCAAAGTCATAGGTCAAAATTTAATAAACAATGACTTATGAACAATCCTGTTTAGGAACAACTTCTAGGAACCAGTTATGTTCACGCGTTACCCCCTGTATGCTCACAATCAGGTTCCCCTGTCAGCAACTACACCCCCATCCTCAGGTCCACGTATATCTGATTCAGTACCCTGACACCCCCTCCAAACCCACCATCACACTGTGATGAGATTGTTTGAGGAGCCCACAAGCAGATCAATGTCCAATTACTGAACACCCAAAGTAAACCTGTCAGAGCCATACGCCGGCTGCAGGTTAATATATATTATATATAAGCTCCATTTCCTCTCTGCTGAGTGGGTCACGGGTCCACAGAGCCTTTGATTACATCAACACGTCTTCACAAACACACGCGTGTCTCATCTGCAGCCTCATCTTTCAGGGTTAGTCTTGTGAGTTTGATGAGATGCAGCAGAGAAGTGGGTTGATGGGTAAACATGACAGCATCCATATTACATGAGACGGAACATCCAGGAACTCTTTAATGTTTGGAAGAGATCTAGGTCAAACTTGTCTAATAGTACATTAAAATTAAAAAGTTTTAAAAAATTATGCCAGGATTAAGAAGCCAGATTGAAATAAAAGATGGAACAAAGAAGCTGAACCAGCAGTAAAGCAGTCAGAGTTAATAAACGGAGCAAACAGACCAACCGACCCTGATGTCTCCACAGATCCTCCTGAGAAGAAAGGAACCAGCGTCTACCTCGTGTGGATCTCCAGAGCGTCGTCACGCTGCAGGTCGCTCGTGTTCCCCGGAGAACTGAGGCAGATGTCACAGGGACACCTGCTCGGGCTTAGCCTCCTCCTCCGCTGCCCGCCACCTCACATGTCGGGGGTCGCCGCCCTGCCCCAAAACACACCATCTCTCAGCCCCCTGGCATGCTATTGTCTAACGCAAGGATTTACCCACTCAGGACAGTTTCATGCGTTTTTCATCTTTGACAAGAGACTACATGTCAGCAGAGACATAACAGGTGTGACGTCAGTGACACGCCAGCCTGAGCATCATTATTGGTGCAAAATACGATCACTATGTGATCACTTTGATGAAAAACCCAAATTAGTGGTAAGCATGGAAAAAAAATTCTAAGGAGCTTAAAGTCTATAGCCAAGGGACTAGATCCGTGCTGGGTGGGGGTGTGATGGCCTGGTGGAGGCTGGCCA
Organism: Antennarius maculatus; assembly: GCA_013358685.1. Taxonomy (NCBI): domain Eukaryota; kingdom Metazoa; phylum Chordata; class Actinopteri; order Lophiiformes; family Antennariidae; genus Antennarius; species Antennarius maculatus. Next base: position 300,566 of record CM023608.1, on the reverse strand, counting down.
TCTGTTTGGATGTTTCAGGGTGGGTTTGCTTCAGTGCCCATATGTATGACTGACCGGCAGCTGAGAGACCCAATCTCTTCAGTTCCAATTCAAACTGAAGCACAGACCGTTGTAAAGGAAGGGTACTGGATCACGCAGCACCCCCCCCCCCTCTATGAGAACAGAGTCAAGTGTTGGCTAGTGGAGATCTTAGGCCATAGGATAAAAAGACTCGTTGGGCACGGGAATGAAAACACTGACCTAGATCCATCCTCAGTGACAGATGTCCCCGTTTCCTCGTGTCTCCTTCACTGATTACTTCTGCATGCTAAGAAAGTCACAGCAGCAAAGAGCCGACGTGTCATCACACACATTAGCCTGGGCGTTATCATTTACACACACGCAGATACCACGCTGTAGCATTAACGCTAAATAGGGATGATTTACAGAGAGCAGAGCCTCGTGTTCCCTCCAAGGCCCCGGACCCCCACAGAGTTTGTCACGCCTGACTGACGATGGCTTGACAAAAATTTCCTGTTATTTGAACACGTTAGCACAGATTTGTGGCTTTTAATGGACATTTGTAGCATTATTAGCTGCAGGCTAACTAGCATCACCAAAGTGCATGAACAGAAAGAAACAGCAGCATTAGTACCAGATGTTCACCAGTGAAATACCCCGTTTGGTCCACACAAACATGAAGTCATGGATGTCTAGTTCCCTAATTGTCGACATCTTTCAGTTGGTTAAAATGTGTGATTACTCAAACTACCACTAGCTAATAACTCTAACCAATGGTTTTGTATGGGCTGGGAGTGAATGGATGTGTGTGTGACCCTGAGATGAACTGGCGACTAATCCAGAGTGTACCCCACCCAATGTCAGCTGGGATAGGCTCCAGTTTAAACCCGTGACCCAGATTCAGATGGTCTCGTCGTCACGATGATTAATGAATGAATCAGCCTTTAGATTGGTGACTAAAACAATCCAGAACTGGAAGCTGAGAGCGTTCAGGTGCAGCCTGAGCAGGATGGATCGTCTGTCCTACCCCACCTCCAAGCTACCCCGCCCTGCTCGTCCTTGAGCAAAGGGACTTCCTTTTGTTATAAATAAGTGGCATTGTGGTGAGGAAGCTGACACGCTGATAAGTTAAGCTACCGTTTGTGAGTCATCCTGCTGATGGGAGTGAAGCTCACGGCGTCTTTATCTCCGACATGACAAACGACTGCGTGGCTTCATTCATCTCCTCAGTCATTACAACACCAACCCGCCTGAGCACGGGGCTACGCTCAACGCATTCATCACGCTACACACCTGCCCCAGTGTTCTCACTACAAAGGAAGGTCAGATTTCACACACACACACACACACACACACACACACACACACACATGGCTGTCTGCAGCCGCTCCATTCCAGCAGATATAAGCAGCAGTAGTGACGTTAGTCTGAACCTAATCCCTCAGAAGACTAGCAAATGATGGATGAATAACGCAATGGTACCATCGGAAATATTCATAGAATTCGACCCCATCAATCAGCAGTCAGGGCCAGAAGTTCACGTCTGATGGAGTCCAATGACCCCAAACAGGAAGTGGTTGTGCTCCCACCACTGAGCGGGGGTAAAGGTGATGACCTCAGTCCGTCCTGCTCTGACTGCTGCTTCAGGTTGAGGTGCCTCGTCCTTTCAAGCTGGCGGTTGAGTTGTCCAGACATACCGGAGCAGAATGTTGCATTAACATGTTGTCAGCATCAAACCTCGCGTCCCAACGGAGCACTTAGCGTCAGGAAAACCAGGGTGACAAGCAAACACACCAGGACTCAGTCATGATGCTCATGATCCCTCCACTGGGACTGTCTGGTGGTTGGTAGACTCCCTGACATAGAACAGTCATGAACTGCAACCCAACCAGCTGTTCCTTCGATGCCTTTGATGGATCTTTTGGGATTTCCTGTATGAGTTTCCGACATGGTCTTGGAGGGAGTTTGTAACATCAGCCTCTTCTCTAAGAGTTCACTACTGTTCCAAGTCTTCTCCATGTGTAAAAGTTGTCTCACTGTGCATCTGGAGCCTTAGAAATCTGTTTTTCAACTGCTTTCTTCCTTTACGTCTTCTGGAATTTCATCTGATCATGACATAGTTGTGAGAACCAGTAGCCAACTTCACTCTTGGTAAAGCGGTGTGTTTGAAGAACGGTCTGAAGACAGCTGATAGAGTGTGTGTGTGTGTGTGTGTGTGTGTGTGTGTGTGTGTGTGTGTGTGTGTGTGTGTGTGTGTGTGTGTGTGTGTGTGTGTGTGTGTAGCTATAACTAAAGGGTCTTTGATCTACAGGATATATACTATGTTTAACTAATCTGACCAGCCTGGATTCAGCATTAACACAAAGCAAACCTCCCCCTGTTCACTAACAGCAGTAAGCGTCCACGCCCCCCCCCCCACTGGAGCAGCCATGGCTTCAGTATCCGACACACAGAGACACCTTGACATCTAAAAGAAAGTTCAAGCCCTCAGACTTCTGTTAATGAGTGGGTGTCGAGGTCCCAGCGGTCGTCCATTACGTTTCTAGGCTTACCGGTATGATTTAACACAGGTAACGTTGGTATTAGTTTGACATTAGACCCTTCTGGGGCACGGTGGTGCAGTGGGTAGACCCGTCTCACAGCAAGACGGCTCCGGGCTCGAGTCCCGCTCCGTGTGGAGTTTGTATGTTCTCCCCGTGCCACACAAAAAAAACAAAAGCCCTTTGTTCTCTGGTCTCTCAGACCAGAGGGTTGTCTACCTTTAGCTGGGATGTGACAGGTTTCTACCCGTTAGTGGTAACTGTTGGGGCTCAAGTTGGAAAACGATGGTAAATGGATTCTTTCTCATCAGACTGGCCACCAGCCAGGTGCTCATTGAGAGCATTAACCTTTCATACAACTACTCACACATCACTGAACAGAACATTCACTAGAAGCAAATCAGCTTCAGTATCCTGCTCAAGCACACTTTGATACGTAGAATCAACAACTTTTTCATGATCTAGAAGTCTGGTGAAAAGCAAACAAGCTCTCAATGAAAAGAACATGTTGCAGCTGCCATCATGTACAGTCTCCCCCACCAGGACCACCATCAGGACCACCAAGACCACCAAGACCACCACCAGGACCACCAGGTCCATAACCAGGACCACAACCAGAACCACCTCCAGGACCTCCAGGAAGCCTGGATGCTGTTGGACTCACACATCTGAACACTGAATATATCGCTGCTTTCTGAACCTGTTGCAGGTCGAGTCCAGCTGACGTTGGTGTGTGTTCAGTACACAATGTTTGTCTATAGACCCACATAGTGTTTGTGATGTTTATCACGTACCTTCTTCTACTACAGAGTCTACTTTAATATGAATTCCTGATTTGGGGCCTGAGAGACCGAATGTAACTTCCACTCATGTCAACTTGTTTTAGAATGTCAGTAAATACTTTAAAATAAATCGGTCATCAAACTGTCCTCAAAGTGTTAATGGCGTCCCTGGGACGTGTAATTCTTATTGATCACAGGAAAAGATTCAAATACAAAACAAACTAAAACAGAAATAGTAACAAATCAAAGATCTATAAATAAAACCCTAAAACATTGTAGAAATCCCTGCAGGGTATTGGAGAGACGTTATAATGTTCTCTGTCACGGATCGGTGTTGGTGCTCTGCTGGGCTGGGGCGTGGCAAGAGGAGGGGCCAAGCTTGTGGGCGGAGCCTCCTCTCAACACCTGGACCTGATCAGTCTGATTAGCCTGCAGCTTCTTAAGCCGGGTTCTCTTTTGATTCTGGTCCACATTGTTTTGTCTCTACCTTTTTGGAATTCTGGAGTCTTCTTGTGTTTCTTTGATTTTTGCTTTGCCTGAATAAAATATTGATGAAAACTTCTCCACTGGTGTCCTGTGTTTGGGTCCTAATCCTGTTTGTGACTCTCTGAAATTATAATCTGATTACCCATGAGCTGTAAAACAGATGAGAGGATTCTCATCTTCAAAAAGGATGGATGGATGGATGGATGGATGGATGGATGGATGGATGGATGGATGGATGGATGGATGGATGAATGGATGGATGGATGGATGGCCAAACGAGCTCATAAGCTATAAGCAGATAAGTGCATCTCTTTAGGACTTGTTTACATCTTGTCAGGTAGAATTGCATCAGATTAGATTAGATTAGATTCATCCATCCCAAAATGTGGCATTCAAATGTCGCAACAGTGGTTTTCATGGACATGTTTTTTTTTGGTTATTTTTTTAATCAGATATGTACACCAAACGTCAATAAAAGGAATATTTAATAAAATTCATATCACATGAACGACTCGGAGGAGCCAGAATAAAACAACAGAGCAGCAACAAACAGTCAGATGCTGTTGAATTAATTACACCACAACACTGATGATCAGTACGTATTAAAACACGCCACACGGGAGTTAACCTGCACTGATGGAACAGCCTGTCAACAGCCTGTAAAGCAGTGGGTCTGAACACCAGTCAGTCTCTGTAGCCGTCTCCTCTGTCTGACTGGTCCTACCAGTGAGTGATGGCTTCTGATCCTGGTTTCAGTCCAGCATTTAGTCAGTACCATGTGTTTCCGTCTCCAGCCAGAGCTGCTCAAGTCTCAAGCTGTGTTTTAGTAACTGGTTTCTTTGGCCATGTGTTCCAGATTTCCTTTTAACGTTTGCCAGTGGTGTTGGTCCTTAGCAACCTTCTGTAGATGCTGGACCAGAAAACATTTCTCTCAGGCTGAAGCTACACACTCACGTCCTCTATGGCTGTTGTCTCTGCGAACAGCGTTTGCTTGCGCTAAGCAGCGAGGAAGCGCCAGCGATGGATATACGGTCCATGTCCAACAGAGATGATGTGAGCTTCATCCTGGGAATATTTAGTCAATTTTAAACTGAACCCTTCAAAGCTGCTCTGGTGGAGTCCAGGAAGTTGTTCTATTGGTCAGCACTCATGCAGGAGGTTGATTCATGGTGATATAAAGACTGACTCTTATTTCCTTTAATTGACCACTGAAGACCCCATCAGATAGCTTCTGTTCTCACTCTACACATTAATCCTGGTTTAAGTGTTCATTTCCTATTTAGACTCCATCTTTACTGGTGATGAAACTACATGTTTTTTCATGAAGTTTCATGTTTATATATAATTAATGCTAACTGTGGTGTTAGCTTTCAGCACGTCCAGAATTTCTGCAGCAGTGTTTTAGATTTACCATAGTTACTGTCAATCTGTTGGTATAAACTATAGCTACAACCTGACCTGCTATCCACCAAAACAAAGAAAGCCTTCCTGAGAGATATCATTTATGATCATTGCAAGATGAGTAGGATCTAAATATAGTGAAGGTTTTTATGTGTGTGTGTGTGTGTGTTTTAATTTAGGTTACTGGGACACAGTCAAACGTCTTCTGCTGCATCCCTGAGGGTTTGTCTTCAACATCAAACAAAGCGCTGTCAGTTTGAACTCGACAGACTGAACACACATTCTTGGTTTGTGTTCTCCAGACAACCAGCCAGCAGGCGACGACGACAAAGACAGTGTGGCCCGAGCAGCATTGGTGACAGGCAACGTCTCACACGAGTGTGAACGTGTAGGTCGAGACTGTTCTGGATCGGTTGAAGGCGTCAGTGTTACGTCTGATTGATTCTGACTCTAAGAGCTTTTAGGAACAAAGTTCTCCAACAGAGCAGAAGAGTCGTGTCCTGACAAGCATCCATCTCAGGCAGACTCCCACCATCCGAAAACCGTCCGACCACTGGTCGCTGCTCAGAGGTGATGATGGCGGGGGTTTGACCCCCAGACCCTGTTGTTCACGTGTCCTCGGCCATCGTTGGCGTGTTGGTGTAGAGTATACCTGCTGTGTGAGGATTCTGAATGTTAACTTCAGGCCTAACAACAACAAGATGTTCGTCAAAATGCATAAAAATAAATATACCGTCTCCACAAACACTGAATTTAAGCCACGCTTTTGAAAAGGTGAATCCATGAGTCCACATCACACATAGCATAGCAACGCCTGTAATGTAGCTCTTCAGTGATATGTGCACTAGTGACAAACTACTAGTTAAAGTGAAATGATGCCATTTTAACAAAGAACACATCCATTGCATTCCTATCAATGATTCCCCTTGCAGCAGAACCAGTAACTGTGGGGGGGCTACCGTTATGTTCATGTCTGTACACGTATGACCTCTGATTCCCTCGGCATGACAGGAAATCACTGCACCACCAACGTAACATTTAGTTAGTCCACATGCATTAAGCTACGGCCCCCGCCTCACAGCCACACACAATGAATTACACAACATGGCAGCAGGCATGACACATGAAGCATGGAAACAACTGGTGGATACCAGCAGACGCTCATCTGCACTGCGCTCCTCATCTGAAGACAGGGACTGAAGTGCTTTACAACGTGCTCAGACCGTTACTGTCCACTCTGAAAAACAAGTCACGTGTCAATTATAGAAACACACACACACACGTTATATACTCATCTGAAACTTCATACAAACACCACAAAGAGACAGAAAAGGGATAAAACAAAAGAATAAAACCTCAAATGAAACCCTAGAGCAGACATCTGCTCGACTCCTCACCTCTGGACCACTGGCTCAACTCCTGCCTGTAGTTTTGTGCTGCAACAAACGTAAAGAAAAGTGAGTGCCACTTTTATTAATCACTGAATCACTGATATCACACCGAGAGCCCTTCAGACGTTACATCGGTTCCAGAGGAGCGGAGAATCTTCTGGTCTCCACTCAAACTCCTTGTCAGCAACTTCCTGCCCACCTCACGTCTGCCTCTGAGTCAGATGGTTTTCTCGTTGCCTGTGTGATCCTGCCACAGAGCGCAAAGAGAAGACGTCACCCGTCAAGCTGAAACGGAAAGCTCAAGGACGGCGACCAGAGGCGCCAGGGAGGCCGTCATCCTCAAGTTACCACGCTGAACATAACTCTGAGTTTGGACACATGGAAGCCGATTGAAACCAGAGGTAGAGGAAGCCGGGGCGCCGTGGGACGGTGAGACAGAGGCCAGACGTTCAGGTGCGCTAAAGGCTAACGTTCAGGCAGATAAAGCAGCAGTACGTGAAACGTGTATCCGTCTGTCCAAACAAACAGAGTGGGCTTCCTCTTCCAGTCTGCTCATCCTGTTCCTTCCCACATGTGAGACGGATTGCATCATGTACTCCAAAGAGGATTGCTGTGTCCAGTCTGGCGTCTTGCAGAGGGTATAGCCTTACTATTTTCCTTCCATCTTCATACACACTTGTCACAAAGGGAAACCTGTCACACAACAGCCACGCAAGAGCAACCCCCCCATGGACACCCACCTCCCCCCCGTTCAATAATACATGCAGTAAATATTCACCCATAATTCAGTGGGACTGGACATGTGTGCTGTCAATTTATTACAAGCAACATGAGAGTTTAACAGTTTAACTTTTGCAGCTGGGGAGACTGGACTGCATTTGGCCCGTTAAGGGTTAATCCCTATCTCCCTCGCTCAGGTAGCAGCTAACCTTAGCCTTAGCTGTTACATAAATACCCTGCACTCCCCACAACACCGATTTAATGTCAATTTTCACACCACATGTCAGAGAGCAAAGGAATGGAAAGATGATTGGCTTATCAGTTTAATAGCAGAATTATCAGGAAATATTCCTGCAAACATTCCCAAATATGAACTCAACAGCTGTCCATATCTTCACCAACACATGTGACCAGTGTGGCCACCTATCGCACCAGCCACTGTTAACGCAGGCTGAAACGCACTGTCGGCGCTGTTGACCTACAGGGCGCCGGTGGAAATTGGATTACTGTTGGTCGAAGAAGGAGAGGAGGAAAGTGCGTTCGCACGAAGAAAGAGAAGAGGAGCGCCAAGAGTATAGGACTAAGAGTAGGGACGTTGAATGTTGGAACTATGACAGGAAAAGGTAGAGAGTTGGTCGACATGATGCAGAGGAGGAAGGTAGACATACTGTGTGTCCAGGAGACCAGGTGGAAAGGTAGCAAGGCTAGAAGTTTAGGAGCAGGGTTCAAGTTGTTCTATCATGGTGTAGATAGAAAGAGAAATGGAGTAGGGGTTATCTTGAAGGAGGAGTTTGTTAGGAATGTCCTGGAGGTAAAAAGAGTGTCGGATAGAGTGATGAGTCTGAAGCTAGAAATAGAAGGTGTGATGTTCAATGTTGTTAGTGGGTATGCTCCACAGGTAGGATGTGAGCTGGAGGAGAAGGAGAAATTCTGGTTGGACTTTGATGAAGTGATGCAGAGCATACCTAGAAGTGAGAGAGTTGTCATTGGTGCAGACTTCAATGGACATGTTGGTGCAGGTAACAGAGGTGATGAGGAAGTGATGGGCAGGTTTGGTATCCAGGAGAGGAACGCAGAAGGACAGATGGTAGTTGACTTTGCAAAAAGGATGGAAATGGCTGTAGTGAATACTTTCTTCCAGAAGAGGCAGGAACATAGGGTGACCTATAAGAGTGGTGGTAGGAGCACACAGGTAGACTACATCTTGTGTAGACGATGTAACCTGAAGGAGATCAGTGACTGCAAAGTAGTGGTAGGTGAGAGTGTAGCCAAACAGCATAGGATGGTGGTGTGTAGGATGACTCTGGTGGTGAGGAAGATGAAGAGGACAAAGACAGAGCAGAAGACGAAATGGTGGAAGCTAAAAAAGGAAGAGTGTTGCATGACCTTTAGGAAGGAGTTAAGACAGGCTCTGGGTGGTCAGGAGGTGCTTCCAGATGACTGGACAACTACAGCTAATGTGATCAGGGAGACAGGTAGGAGAGTATTTGGTGTGTCATCTGGAAGGAAAGTAGATAAGGAGACTTGGTGGTGGAATGAGGAGGTACAGGAGTGTATACAAAGAAAGAGGTTAGCTAAGAAGAAGTGGGACACTGAGAGGACTGAGGAGAGTAGACAGGAGTACAGGGAGATGCAGCGTAAGGTGAAGGTAGAGGTAGCAAAGGCCAAACAAGAAGCTTATGATGACTTGTATGCTAGGTTGGACAGTAAGGAGGGAGAGACTGATCTATACAGGCTGGCAAGACAGAGAGATAGAGATGGGAAGGACGTGCAGCAGGTTACGGTGATTAAGGATAGGGATGGAAGTCTATTGACAGGTGCCAGCAGTGTGATGGGAAGATGGAAAGAGTACTTTGAAGAGTTGATGAACGTGGAAAATGAGAGAGAACAAAGACTAGAAGAGGTGACTGTTGTGGACCAGGATGTAGCAAAGATTAGCCAGGATGAAGTGAGGAGAGCACTGAAGAGGATGAAGAGTGGAAAGGCAGTCGGTCCTGATGATATACCTGTAGAGGTTTGGAAGTGTCTAGGAGAGGTGGCAGTAGAGTTTCTGACTGGGTTGTTCAACGGGATCTTAGATAGTGAGAAGATGCCTGAGGAGTGGAGGAGAAGTGTGCTGGTGCCCATTTTTAAGAACAAGGGAGATGTGCAGAGTTGTGGCAACTACAGAGGAATAAAGCTGATGAGCCATACAATGAAGTTATGGGAAAGAGTAGTGGAAGCTAGACTAAGGGCAGAAGTGAGCATTTGTGAGCAGCAGTATGGTTTCATGACAAAAAAGAGTACTACAGATGCAGTATTTGCTTTGAGGATGTTGATAGAGAAGTACAGAGAAGGCCAGAGGGAGCTGCATTGTGTTTTTGTAGATCTGGAGAAAGCTTATGACAGGGTGCCCAGAGAGGAACTGTGGTATTGTATGAGGAAGTCTGGAGTGGCAGAGAAGTATGTTAGAGCGGTGCAGGACATGTATGAGGACTGTAAGACAGTGGTGAGGTGTGCTGTAGGTGTGACAGAGGAGTTCAAGGTGGAGGTGGGACTGCATCAGGGATCAGCTCTGAGCCCCTTCTTGTTCGCTATGGTGATGGACAGGCTGACAGACGAGGTTAGACAGGAATCTCCATGGACTATGATGTTTGCAGATGACATTGTGATCTGCAGTGAGAGTAGGGACGAGGTGGAGGAGAAGCTAGAGAGGTGGAGGTTTGTCCTGGAAAGGAGAGGAATGAAGGTTAGCCGCAGTAAGACAGAGTACATGTGTGTGAATGAGAGGGACCCAAGTGGAAGAGTGAGGTTACAGGGAGAAGAGATCAAGAAGGTGGAGGATTTGAAGTACTTGGGGTCAACAGTCCAGAGCAATGGAGAGTGGGGAAAAGAGGTGAAGAAGCGTGTCCAGGCAGGATGGAACGGGTGGAGAAAAGTGTCAGGTGTGATGTGTGATAGAAGAGTTTCAGCTAAAATGAAAGGAAAGGTGTACAAAACTGTGGTGAGACCAGCGATGTTGTTTGGTCTAGAGACAGTGTCACTGAGGAAAAGACAGGAGACAGAGCTGGAGGTAGCAGAGATGAAGATGCTGAGGTTCTCTCTGGGAGTGACCAGGAAGGATAGGATCAGGAATGAGTACATCAGAGGGACAGCACATGTTAGAGGTTTTGGAGATAAAGTCAGAGAGGCCAGACTGAGATGGTTTGGACATGTCCAGAGGAGAGATAGTGAATATATTGGTAGAAGGATGCTGAGTTTTGAACTGCCAGGCAGGAGGCCTAGAGGAAGACCAAAGAGGAGGTTTATGGATGTAGTGAAAGAGGACATGAAGGTAGTTGGTGTGAGAGAAGAGGATGCAAAGGACAGGGTTAGATGGAGGCGGTTGATTCGCTGTGGCGACCCCTGAAGGGAAAAGCCAAAAAGGAAAAGAAGAGGATGTAGATCTTCCCCATGAAAACCCCGACTTCATGTTACTGGAAATAGGTTTTCTCCACATCTCTGTCTTCCACTCTGTTTGTGAAGCTGTATGAGCACAGACTGGTACCCATGTTTGTACCTGAAGCTGAATGACTGTGAATGTTGAAAGGTGAAAGGTCATGTGATCTGCAGATCCACTGGTCTGACCTCAACACCTTTCGTAGCCAACACTGACACGTCTCTCATTTCAGGGTAAATCCTGTCCACCCTTTTGAGTGAGCTTCAGGATGTATCTGTACAAATTGCACTGTATTCATGAGGAAGTAGGTTCTGTTGGAGCCGTTTTGACATCTTATTATTATAATTTGCATTGCTTATTATTACTTATTCATATAGCGTAGGATAATGGTTTGACTTGAGTTAACAGGTGATAATAATTCACCTCTCTGGCCTGTTTTGAGTGACTTGTCACGTATGGACATCACCACCAGCAGCCACCAGCAGCACCAGTCTGCTAGTTATGAGTTGAGTGAATAAATAAATAACTATTTATGGAACAAACATGTTGTCGCTGTTGATCTCCACTCTGGGAAGCAGTGGTTTGGAGCTGCCACTACAGGCTAAGTTTAACTGTAGAATACTGTACTAGAAAGAATATGAACTAGACAATTATATGACAGGTGATTACAAAACTAACATTCTCAGACAGTTATTCTTATTGACTCATCAGAAGGTTCTCGGTCTTATCAGGCAAAGTATTAAACCCCAGATTTTCTCCCAGTATCTGTTGGACTGGTCCACGATCCCCAGCATGAACCCTGATCTCCACTAATGACAGGTGCTGCCTTCTATATTATGAATGAGCAATGTTCAATGGTCATTAGCCCTTCAGTGCAGGTTTAAATAACACAATATACATTTCAAGACTCACTTCAAAGACCCATTGATAATTAGTTATAAAATATCAGCAAGGAGAGGGCAATCAATTTCCAATAAGCTCAGGCTAAACTCAAGCAGCAAATGCATCTCTCCCTGATTGGTTCATGAGGCAGACCCCACCCTCCACCTCTAAGAGAAAACTGAAAACGTTCCTCTTTAATAGAGCTTACAGCTAATCCATGAAATAGCTATGCTGTCAAAGTCCTCAGAATCACAACACAAAAAAAGATGTAAATCAATTCGTATTCCATGAGTAACAACTATTTGAGCTCCATCAACCAGCAGGTGTCCATGAGGCCAACAGTCGTTTAAGAGATTACAGCAGAACCCACAGCAGAACCTACAATAGAACCTGCAGCAGAACCTACAGCAGAACCTACAATAGAACCTACAGCAGAACCTACAGCAGAACCTACAGCAGAACCTGTAGCAGAACCTACAATAGAATCTGTAGCAGAACCTCGAGATACAAATTTAATTCATTTCGTGTCTGAGCGTGTGTCTCGGACACATTTAAAATAAATTGTTTTAATGCATTTAAGTCTTGTTAAAAACCCCAAACCCCCTGAACTACGAAGAAAAACATTGTTGTGTCCATCCATCAATGAGTGGTGGTGTCCTGAAGCACGGCTTGTATCTCAAAGAACTCGTATGTCCAGCATCTCGTATCTCGAGGTATGACTGTACTCCTAATCTCAACTTGCTGCTTGTATAAAGCACCGGGAGAAAAACACAAATCAAGTTCTTTGGGATAAGTTCAACTCACCACCTTTGGAAGAGGAGGACTGTTGACCTCAATGTTGACCCCAATGTTGACACTCCATAGGCCAGGACACTGACGATGGGGCTGGGGCACTTGTTCCAAATGGTGACCAAAAACACAGCCACGCAACAATGGAGTGGCTCAAGAAGAAGCTTGTAAAGGTCCTGGAGTGGCCCAGCCCCTCTCCAGACCTTCACCCAAACTCAGTCCATGGAGGGAACTGACAAACTGATTCATGACTGTTTCTGTCATGTCCCAGAACAATGAAGTTTCCATCTGTCATTTCAGATCCTACCCCTCTTGCAATCAGCTCATTCCCTTCACCTGCCTTCTCTCCACACACCTGCAGCCTCTCCCCAATCTGCCTCCACCCTTTATATATCCAGTTCAGCCCTCAGCTCCCTGCCAGATCGTTTAGTGTTCACCGTGACATTCCAGCTTTAGCATCCTGTCTGCAGTTTCTTTGATTGTTTAGACTCTACCTGTTTTCTGGACCCTGCCTGTCGTCAAACCCCCCTCAGATCTGTCTGCTTGATTTTTGGATTGCTCTTGTGTATAGCCCTGCTTGTCTCCTGGATTCTGCCTTCCTGCATGCCCCTCGTTGGATTAGTCTGCCCTAGAATCAGTACTCTAAAACCTTCCTGTGACCATTAAACCTTTTGAGACTTGACTCGCCTGTTTCGTGCTTTTGGGTTCCCTGCCAGTCGTGTTGGCGCCTTGACAGAATCTTCTGGATTTTGTTGTTGTTGATTTTGTATGTCTTAATGTTAAAACAATTAAAATGTTAATTTCCTTTGTCAGTAAATGTAAATGTACCCAATCAGCAGTGGATCAACTAAGAGTTTTCCTCATTCTAAACTTCTACCAGCTGTTACATCAGTTGGAGTAAGTAGGGTGGAGCCATTTGACAGGAATAGCCTGGATGAAGGTATCTCCACGTCGCTGTCACCGGGCAATAAGCTGCACTCAGTGTCATCTGGAGGGTAGAAAACGCTCCATACTCTTCCTGCTCTGGCAGCCTGGAAAGCCAACACAGCCAGTTTCTCTGAATGACTTAAAGAGGGAGACTGTTGCTATGGGAACTAGATGGTTTTCTGAGAGGAGGAGGAGGACTTTGACCTTTCGGATGCAAGAAAATGAAAAAGAAAATTCCAAATGAAAATTTCTGAGCAAAACTGGATTAAAGTATCTTCGATGTGCAAACAGCAGGACCCCTCCAGAGAGTTTCCATGAGCCTTACGTCGGTTCTTGACAGTAACATTATCAAACTGGGGGACTGGCCCACTTTTGGCATCTCTTTCTAATCATGTATTGAACGTGCCCCGGGTAACGACCTAGTTCTCAGCTGCTGGGCCTCCTGCTTTCCTTCACTCTCTGCTGCATTGATTGACTTCCAGGAGATTCAAGGAGACAGGCGTGTGGGCAAGCGAGGGAGCCATTAGCTTGATAATGGCAACATGAGAAGGCTCACATGTGAGAGGAGTCGGCGTATCCTGTCACGCCTGGCTTCACCGTGATAGGTCCGCCCAGATGAAAGAGCGCAGTAGTGAACATGATCTGTGGTGGGGCAGAAGTGACCTTCCACGGTGAGTTTACGGACACCAAGTGACTGCGTCAGCTTTATTCCTCTGAGCATCGACAACACCTCATCGTATCCAACCACAGACTGTCAGGTTAACATCGAGTCCCCACAGAAGCACACGCATGAACGTCGTTCCATGTTTAAGGACCTCATCGTTCCTGAGTAATAATATAACGTCAGTGATGAAGCATTATTCCAGCATCCAGCAATGAATGAATGAATGAATGAATGAAACACAGAGCTGGTATATTAGTGGAGTTGTGTCACTGTGATCCTCTGACAGCAGGGATCTCATTACCTCCGGGTCCCTGACCAACTAACGGACTGACTGACTAACTGACTGACTGACTAACTGACTGACTAACGGACTAATGGACTAACTGACTGACTGACTAACTGACTGACTGACTAACGGACTGACTGACTAACTGACTGACTGACTGACTGACTGACTAACGGACTAATGGACTAACTGACTGACTGACTAACTGACTGACTAACGGACTAATGGACTAACTGACTGACTGACTAACTGATTGACTGACTAACTGACTGACTAACGGACTAACTGACTGACTGACTAACTGACTGACTGACTGACTAACTGACTGACTAACGGACTAATGGACTAACTGACTGACTAACTGACTGACTGACTAACTGACTGACTAAGGGACTAATGGACTAACTGACTGACTGACTAACGGACTAACGGACTAACTGACTGACTAACTAACTGACTGACTGACGGACTGACTGACTGACTGACTGACTAACGGACTAACGGACTAACTGACTGACTGACTGACTGACTAACGGACTAACAGACTAACTGACTGACTGACTGACTGACTGACTAACGGACTAACTGACTGACTGACTGACTAACAGACTGACTGACTGACTAACGGACTAACTGACTGACTGACTGACTAACGGACTAACTGACTGACTGACTGACTGATTAACAGACTAACTGACTGACTGACTGACTAACGGACTAACTGACTGACTGACTGACTGACTGATTAACAGACTAACTAACTAACTGACTGACTGACTGACTAACAGACTAACTGACTAACGGACTAACTAACGGACTAACTGACTGACTGACTGACTGACTGACTGACTAACAGACTAACTGACTGACTAACTGACTGACTGACTAACTGACTGACTGACTAACAGACTAACTAACTGACTGACTGACTGACTAAGGGACTAACTGACTGACTGACTGACTAACAGACTAACTGACTGACTGACTAACAGACTAACTAACTGACTTACTGACTGACTAACGGACTAACTGACTGACTGACTGACTAACTGACTGACTGACTAACTGACTAACTGACTGACTGACTGATTAACAGACTAACTGACTGACTGACTGACTAACAGACTAACTGACTGACTGACTGACTGACTGACTGACTGACTGACTAACGGACTAACAGACTAACTGACTGACTAACAGACTAACTGACTGACTGACTAACAGACTAACTAACTGACTGACTGACTGACTAACGGACTAACTGACTGACTGACTGACTAACTGACTGACTAACAGACTAACTGACTGACTAACTGACTGACTGACTAACTGACTGACTGACTAACAGACTAACTAACTGACTGACTGACTGACTAACGGACTAACTGACTGACTGACTGACTAACAGACTAACTGACTGACTGACTAACAGACTAACTAACTGACTGACTGACTGACTAACGGACTAACTGACTAACTGACTGACTGACTGACTAACTGACTGACTAACAGACTAACTGACTGACTAACTGACTGACTAACTGACTGACTGACTAACAGACTAACTGACTGACTGACTAACAGACTAACTGACTGACTGACTGACTGACTAACTGACTAACTAACTGACTGACTGACTGACTAACAGACTGACTGACTGACTAACAGACTAACTAACTGACTGACTGACTGACTGACTAACGGACTAACTAACTGACTGACTGACTCACTGACTGACTGACTGACTAACGGACTAACTGACTTACTGACTGACTAACAGACTAACTGACTGACTGACTGACTGACTAACAGACTAACTAACTTACTGACTGACTGACTTACTGACTAACTGACTGACTGACTAACAGACTAACTAACTGACTGACTGACTGACTAACGGACTAACTAACTGACTGACTGACTGACTGACTGACTGACTGACTAACGGACTAACTGACTGACTGACTGACTAACAGACTAACTGACTGACTGACTAACAGACTAACTAACTGACTGACTGACTGACTAACAGACTAACTGACTGACTGACTAACAGACTAACTGACTGACTGACTGACTAACGGACTAACTAACTGACTGACTGACTGACTAACTGACTAACTGACTGACTGACTGACTAACTGACTGACTGACTAACGGACTAACTGACTGACTGACTGACTAACAGACTAACTAACTGACTAACTGACTGACTAACGGACTAACTGACTGACTGACTGACTAACTGACTGACTAACAGACTAACTGACTGACTAACTGACTGACTAACTGACTGACTGACTAACAGACTAACTGACTGACTGACTAACAGACTAACTGACTGACTGACTGACTGACTAACAGACTAACTAACTGACTGACTGACTGACTAACAGACTGACTGACTGACTAACAGACTAACTAACTGACTGACTGACTGACTGACTAACGGACTAACTAACTGACTGACTTACTGACTGACTGACTGACTGACTAACGGACTAACTGACTGACTGACTGACTAACAGACTAACTGACTGACTGACTGACTGACTAACAGACTAACTAACTGACAGACTGACTGACTAACAGACTAACTGACTGACTGACTAACAGACTAACTAACTGACTGACTGACTGACTAACGGACTAACTAACTGACTGACTGACTGACTGACTGACTGACTGACTAACTGACTAACTGACTGACTGACTGA
Organism: Antennarius maculatus; assembly: GCA_013358685.1. NCBI lineage: Eukaryota > Metazoa > Chordata > Actinopteri > Lophiiformes > Antennariidae > Antennarius > Antennarius maculatus. The sequence goes on along the minus strand of CM023608.1, from coordinate 283,563 downwards.
CTAACTGACTAACTGACTGACTGACTAACAGACTAACTAACTGACTGACTGACTGACTAACTGACTAACTGACTGACTGACTAACAGACTAACTAACTGACTGACTGACTGACTAACGGACTAACTAACTGACTGACTGACTGACTAACAGACTAACTGACTGACTGACTGACTAACTAACTGACTGACTGACTGACTGACTAACGGACTAACTAACTGACTGACTGACTGACTGACTGACTGACTGACTAACGGACTAACTGACTGACTGACTGACTAACAGACTAACTGACTGACTGACTGACTGACTAACTGACTAACTAACTGACTGACTGACTGACTAACAGACTAACTGACTGACTGACTAACAGACTAACTAACTGACTGACTGACTGACTAACGGACTAACTAACTGACTGACTGACTGACTGACTGACTAACGGACTAACTGACTGACTGACTGACTAACAGACTAACTGACTGACTGACTAACAGACTAACTAACTGACTGACTGACTGACTAACAGACTAACTGACTGACTGACTAACAGACTAACTAACTGACTGACTGACTGACTAACGGACTAACTAACTGACTGACTGACTGACTAACAGACTAACTGACTAACAGACTAACTAACTGACTGACTGACTGACTGACTAACAGACTAACTAACTGACTGACTTACTGACTGACTGACTGACTGACTAACTGACTAACTGACTGACTGACTGACTAACAGACTAACTGACTGACTGACTGACTGACTAACAGACTAACTAACTGACTGACTGACTGACTAACAGACTAACTAACTGACTGACTAACAGACTAACTAACTGACTGACTGACTGACTAACTGACTAACTAACTGACTGACTGACTGACTGACTGACTGACTGACTTACGGACTAACTGACTGACTGACTGACTAACAGACTAACTGACTGACTGACTAACAGACTAACTAACTGACTGACTGACTGACTAACAGACTAACTGACTGACTGACTAACAGACTAACTAACTGACTGACTGACTGACTAACTGACTAACTAACTGACTGACTGACTGACTAACAGACTAACTGACTGACTGACTGACTAACTGACTGACTGACTAACTGACTAACTGACTGACTGACTGACTAACAGACTAACTAACTGACTGACTGACTGACTAACGGACTAACTGACTGACTGACTGACTAACTGACTGACTAACAGACTAACTGACTGACTAACTGACTGACTAACTGACTGACTGACTAACAGACTAACTGACTGACTGACTAACAGACTAACTGACTGACTGACTGACTGACTAACAGACTAACTAACTGACTGACTGACTGACTAACAGACTGACTGACTGACTAACAGACTAACTAACTGACTGACTGACTGACTGACTAACGGACTAACTAACTGACTGACTGACTGACTGACTGACTGACTGACTAACGGACTAACTGACTGACTGACTGACTAACAGACTAACTGACTGACTGACTGACTGACTAACTGACTAACTAACTGACTGACTGACTGACTAACAGACTAACTGACTGACTGACTAACAGACTAACTAACTGACTGACTGACTGACTAACGGACTAACTAACTGACTGACTGACTGACTGACTGACTGACTGACTAACTGACTAACTGACTGACTGACTGACTAACAGACTAACTGACTGACTGACTAACAGACTAACTAACTGACTGACTGACTGACTAACAGACTAACTGACTGACTGACTAACTAACTAACTAACTGACTGACTGACTGACTAACGGACTAACTAACTGACTGACTGACTGACTAACAGACTAACTGACTGACTGACTGACTAACTGACTGACTGACTAACGGACTAACTGACTGACTGACTGACTAACAGACTAACTAACTGACTGACTGACTGACTAACGGACTAACTGACTGACTGACTGACTTACTGACTGACTAACTGACTAACTGACTGACTAACTGACTGACTAACTGACTGACTGACTAACAGACTAACTGACTGACTGACTAACAGACTAACTAACTGACTGACTGACTAACGGACTAACTGACTGACTGACTGACTAACTGACTGACTAACAGACTAACTGACTGACTAACAGACTAACTGACTGACTGACTGACTAACAGACTAACTGACTGACTGACTGACTAACTGACTGACTGACTGACTAACGGACTAACTAACTGACTGACTGACTAACAGACTAACTAACTGACTGACTGACTAACAGACTAACTAACTGACTGACTGACTGACTAACTGACTGACTAACAGACTAACTGACTGACTGACTAACGGACTAACTGACTGACTGACTGATTAACAGACTAACTGACTGACTGACTGACTAACAGACTAACTGACTGACTGACTGACTAACTGACTGACTGACTGACTAACGGACTAACTAACTGACTGACTGACTAACAGACTAACTAACTGACTGACTGACTAACAGACTAACTAACTGACTGACTAACTGACTGACTAACAGACTAACTGACTGACTAACAGACTAACTAACTGACTGACTGACTGACTAACAGACTAACTGACTGACTGACTAACAGACTAACTAACCGACTGACTGACTGACTGACTAACGGACTAACTAACTGACTGACTGACTGACTGACTAACGGACTAACTAACTGACTGACTGACTGACTGACTGACTAACGGACTAACTGACTGACTGACTGACTAACAGACTAACTAACTGACTGACTAACAGACTAACTGACTGACTGACTGACTGACTAACTGACTGACTGACTGACTAACAGACTAACTGACTGACTGACTGACTGACTAACGGACTAACTGACTGACTGACTGACTGACTGACTGACTAACGGACTAACTGACTGACTGACTGACTGACTGACTGACTGACTGACTAACGGACTAACAGACTAACGGACTGACTGACTAACAGACTAACTGACTGACTGACTAACAGACTAACTAACTGACTGACTGACTGACTGACTGACTAACGGACTAACTGACTGACTGACTGACTAACTGACTGACTAACAGACTAACTGACTGACTAACTGACTGACTAACTGACTGACTGACTAACAGACTAACTGACTGACTGACTAACAGACTAACTAACTGACTAACTGACTGACTAACTGACTGACTAACTGACTGACTGACTAACAGACTAACTGACTGACTGACTAACGGACTAACTAACTGACTAACTGACTGACTGACTGACTAACTGACTGACTAACAGACTAACGGACTAACTGACTGACTGACTCACTAACTGACTGACTAACAGACTAACTGACTGACTGACTGACTAACAGACTAACTGACTGACTGACTAACAGACTAACTAACTGACTGACTGACTAACGGACTAACTGACTGACTGACTGACTGACTGACTGACTGACTAACAGACTAACTGACTGACTGACTAACAGACTAACTAACTGACTGACTGACTGACTAACGGACTAACTGACTGACTGACTGACTAACTGACTGACTAACAGACTA